>PVIR01017703.1:0-34514 GCA_004026965.1 Petromus typicus | reverse complement strand
TACTGGGTGTGGAGACCCACACCCAGCAGCAACCAGTACCACATACCACAGTGCCGGGCGTGGTGGCTCACGCCTGTAATCCCAGCACTCGGGAGGCAGAGGCAGGAGGATTGTGATGTGAGTTTGAGGCTGAGCTCAGGGCCAGCTTGAACCACAAAGCGAGACCCTGTCTCAAAAAACCTAAAAAAAAAAAAAAAAAAACTGGGGGGAAAACAAAAGATGGCAGGGAAATCCTTGAGCTCTTGAATGCTGTATGGGCCCCTGAAGGGGACAGTGATGTAGTGTCAGGGACATCAAAGGGGAGACGTCACAGCAAACTGGGGAAGCTAAGCTGGTGACCATAGGGGAATAGGAGGCTGGATGGCCATGGCCACCACACTGTCTCCTAGACAATTAATGGAATGGGACCCTAATTACTCACAACATGAGTAATGAGGCTGCTTTGGTTTAAGACCAAGGATGGACGTTGCCTAGCCGGTAGATGTCATAAGTTTAAACCCCAAGGTTCTCACCCCAGCTTTGTTAGCAGTTCCATCAGGACACCCACAAAGGTCAAGCAGCTCTCAGGACCACCATAAGCCCACATTTCTACATGCCCCACTGTCCAGCAGGGCCCAGTGGTGTGTGAACAATGTGAAATATGCCTGCAATAACCCGCATCAGGGACCCAGGCTCAGTCCCAGGATCCAAAGGGTCAGGGGATCCCCATTTGAAGATGTGGTTGTGGATTTTACTGAACTTTCCTGAGTCCACGGCTACAAGTGTGTGCTCGTTTTTGTGTTCACTTTCTCAGGCTGCGTAGAGGCCTTCTGCACCCACATGGCTAAGGCGTCTGAGGCGGCCTGGAACTTGGGAGAGAAATGCCCCGTGTGGGGGATCCCTGTTAAAACGGGATAAGACAGTGGGCTGGCATTCATTGCAGAGATAGTACAGCTGGTGGCCAAAGAACTAAAGATACTTAGAAATGGCATGTAACATATCAAACTCAGAGCTCAAGAAGGCAGAGCGAATCAACCAGACTCTAAGGCTGCAGCTGTGCCAGAAAACTCACATGCTCTGGGACCAACTCCTGCAAACAGCTCTAAAGGGTCAGGGCTTTTCCCTTTTGGAATTTGCTATCGGTGGCCCTCTCCTCTTATCAAGAGGATAGGAAAGGACTTAAGGAGCTTGGAAACCTCATTCTGAGACAACGGATGGGTAGTCTGAACTCAGGAGGTGCTGGGTTCAGCCTTAACCACCCTACATCAATGGGTTATGGAATGACTGACTATAACTTTGACCACAGATGTTCACTCTTTCAAGCCAGGGGACACTGAGCAGGTAAAAGAATGGAATGCCCATGGGGGCCAGGGATTTGGCTCAGTGGTTCCGGCGCCCGGGTTCAATACCCAGTTAACCACACACAATACTGGGCATGGAGACTCACGCCCAGCAGCAATCAGTACCACATACCACAGTGCTGGGCGTGGTGGCTCACGCCTGTAATCCCAGCACTCGGGAGGCAGAGGCAGGAGGATTGCTGTGATGCAAGTTTGAGGCTGAGCTCAGGGCCAGCCTGAACTACAAAGCGAGACCCTGTCTCAAAAAAAAAAAAAAAAAAAACAATGGGATGTCCAAGTGCTGACACCCCACTGTTATCCTACCTACCCCTTGTCCAACTTTTCTCATCTAAGGGAGGCCTGGGCCCATGTAGATGCTCCCATTATACGATGAACCCCAGACAGACTGCATATGTGGAAGAACTGCGTATGCTGGCTGTGCTGTACTCCCCAGGCTGGTCAGGGCTTTGTGAATTAGGGACAACCCACCACTCTACCACCACTCGACAGAGGAATCATCTGGGGGTCCAAACGTATGGGGACCCATAGAAAATAAGCTATCCTGCAAAATGGCAACTGGAAAGATAACAAATGGCTTCCTGAATGTATAATTTAATATCATGGTCCTGCCACCTGGACACAGGATAGGGTCCTACGTCTGTCACACCCCATTTATATGCAAAACTGCATAATTAGACTGCAAGCAATTGTGCAAATTATAAGTAGTGAAACTGCCAAAGCTCTTGTTAGCCAAACAACAGACCAAAATGTGCACTGGTATTTATCAAAATTGCTTGGCCTTAAAATTATCTAATTGTTTCTAGGGGAGGAATTTGTGAGAAATTTAACCTATGCAATTAGATGAGGAGAAGGTCATAGGGATTACAGATCAATGAGGAAAATTGTCTCTACTCCAACCCACACCTGCAAAGGGTAGGGTCCTGAGGAACTGTTCAGGATACAGTTTTCAACTCGCACATGATCAAAACCCTCATGCATATGACACTCCTGATGTGGGAACCTGTGTGATCCGCCCTGTGTGGCTGCCTCGGTTGTACGTTCTGTGCCGACTCACTGAAACCATGGTTAAAAGAAAAATGGCTGCACACACAATGATGTTACGGAAATAGAAATCCCTGACCCAGGAAGATACCCTGACTCAACAGAATAGGGACGGAGGATCAAAGGGGAAAATGTGGTGGGGTAGGAACTTTTTTTGTTTTTGGTTTTTAGGGGGTTTTTGTTTTGTTTTGAGACAGAGTCTTGCTTTGTACTTCAGGCTGGCCCTGAGCTCAGCCTCCAACTCACATCACAGCAATCCTCCTGGCTCTGCCTCCCAAGTGCCACCCCGCCTACCACGGTGGTATGTGGTACTGGTTGCTGCTGGGCGTGAGTTTCCCACACCCAGTATTATTGTATGTGGTTACCAGGGATCAAACCCATGCCCTTTTGCTTGCAAGACAGGTGCCGGAACCCCTGAGCTAAATCCCCGGCCCCGTTAGGAACTTTTTACAATGAAGTGATATCAGCTTCTATGTAGTTCTGATGTAACTAACATAAATCATACTCAAGGCTGTAAAGTGTTAACATGTACCGGGCCAGACTGTAAAATATTAATGTATGCCCATACAAGGGAGACAAAGACAAAAATTGTATGAAGGGGTACAACTACACCATATTCAATACTCAGTCTTTGGATACGAATCCATGGAATCAGTGTGGGCACAAATAAAGCTACTTCCTCCAAAAAAGCCCTCAGTGTCCTGTCTCTCCACAAAAAGCACGTAGCAGAAGTTCTTAGCACAGCAGTCTGGTAATTTCAAGCCCATTTATGGTCTGTCACTGTATACAACCTACATTCCAACCATACTGGGCCACCTGCTAGTTCCTTAAACAAGTCTACTTGCAACTTCCTTAAACAAGTATTCTACTTCTGTTTAATATTTTCCTAGTTCTGCTCAGCCTCTAACCTTAATCACAGCAGTTCTGCAAGTATCTATGGGAGAATTCTTATCACCGAGGACTGGGGATGTAGCTTAGTTGTATAGTTCTTGCCTAGCAGGTACAAAGCCCAGGATTCAACCTTTAATGCCAGCCAAAAAATAAATAAAAAGAATTCATATCCCTTTCCATGATCCAAATAAATGTTTAAAACCAAGATTTCAAAATTTATCTAATTTTGTACTTCACTTTTATAAATTCCATAATCAGATACTATACATATCAGATACTGTAATCAGATACTAATGTCTTTTAAGTTTTTCCTTTTATGTGTATATTTTGTTTGGTTTCAAAATATATGAATCTGTGTGAAACTTATAAAAAGTACCGAAAGCAATCGAATATCTTCAGTCAGTCTTTATCTACAATCTACCTAAATTTATTTAAAAAGATATCTTGAATTATCTCGCACCACTACTGGAATAAAACCCTTGAAGACAAGAAAGGGGTTTCTCTCTTCACTGTACTCTTAGCATTTGTCATATGTGCTCACATCTGTTCAGTCAGTGTTTATAATTGTCTTGATTTCACTCTTTTCACTGCTGCTAAAAGTATACATTAAGGAACTGTTAGATCATCTTCTGAAAGAATATGTAAAAACATGCATAAGAAGAGGAGGTCATTAATATAGCAATAGACCCTAAGTGTCTAGTATGCATCAAGATGTTCTGGAGTGGGATATAAATCTAATTCTTGCTCTTGAGGCTGATGAACACACACAGGTTAACAAATAACTTTAATATGGTACACTAAAAGAAAGGTATGCAGGGCCAGGGATTTAGCTCAATGGTTCCGGCGCCTGTCTTGCAAGCGCAAGGACCGGGGTTCAATCCCCGGTAACCACATACCTATACTGGGTGTGGAGACTCACACCCAGCAACAACCAGTACCACATACCACAGTGCCGGGCGTGGTGGCTCACGCCTGTAATCCCAGCACTCGGGAGGCAGAGGCAGGAGGATTGCTGTGATGAGTTTGAGGCTGAGCTCAGAGCCAGCCTGAACTACAAAGTGAGACCCTGTCTCAAAAAACCTAAAAAAAAAAAAAAAAAAAAAAAAAAAAAGAAAGGTATGCAGTAAGTAGCATGGAAATAAGAGTTGAGAAAATCTAAAGTGGTTTAAGATTCCTTACTCTATGGAAGTAAAATCTTTTTAAGGGGAAGAGGTGAAAAATGATAAAGGTATGTTTTCTATATGTACTGCTTCCCCAAAATGAATGTAAATATTGTGTAGCACAAACAAACCAATAGAAACTTTTAGGATATGGAAAGCAAAACCCATACAAACTCCCTTAGCTTGTTCAAAACCACAAGGCTAGGAGCCACAAAGCAAAAGCTGTCCCTTTACAAACTTAACAATACTGTTCTGCAGCTCAGAACAGATTTACAGAGTTATAACAAAATTAGGAGATCTGCTCATCCAAATCTCATCTCCCATTAACATAAATAATCTACAACTGTGCAAACTGAAAAGTTACCATGTAGTTCAAATAGCTTCTGAATTGACTGGCCTATAAAGGAATGCATCCTGTATGTTAAATATATTTTACCAAAGAGATATAAATGGCCCAATCTAATTAATACAAGAACACTATTCAGTTGTACGTAGTGTTTGTTTAAAATAAGTTCTGCAAGAAAAAAAAAATTTTTAAAGGGCCAGAAAGAAGAATCTTCTGGCATTTATGAACCCTTTCCAAGGCAGTAAGCAAATACATCTAAGAATTAAAGTCAGTAGACAAATATATTCCTTTAAAGGCCATAATTAGCTCTTGAGGCTTTCCTTCTCTCAAGACTATCCAATTACATCTGGCTAGGAAGCAGCCATCCAATGACTTCACCGGCACTACTATCACTTCTCTTATCCCACAACCTGACTTTGAAACATTAGATGATTTAACTCTCCCCATATTATAAATTAATAAGTTGGCACTTTAAATTATACATCAGTATTTGGTTGCTTGGTTAGCAGGAAAGAACCCAAGAATCTTCTCAGTTCTAGAGTATGTTAAAAAAAAAAAAAAGTTAAGAACCTGAAAAATATAAAGACTGGGGGCTACCACTTGGGAGGCTGAGGCAGGAGGATCGCTACAAATTCCAGCTCAGCCTGAACTGCATAGGAAGACTTTGCCACCAACAGGGGAAGACCACAATTTGGATTCGGGGCAAAAAAATGGATTATATTTGGCTTGCATGGTGATGGTGATGGTGCAGAGAAGAAAGAAAAAAAGAACGAATATCTCTTTTTTGGCATTTAGGAATTCCACATAAAAATGCATATTTCCAGCTTCTCTTGAAAAATCCAGAATTCTGACAAAATTGGACTTGACTTGCCACATGGCAAAAACTGACCAAAGTTCGTTATTGTAACCCCACTTACACGGGACATTTGGTATTCAAGCCACTTGTGAATTGTCACATTATGCGTACTGGTTTTCTTATAAACTTCAAATAATGCCATAATTGGTGGATAAGTGCAGATATTTTAAGTACAATCCACTCTTCACATTAACAAAGTTAAACAAAGCTAGAATCAAAGAAATCAATTTACCTTAATTTGAGTCTGTTCGATTGACTTTTCCCATATCTGCTGATCGTATGCGCCAATCTGAAATAAGGTGCAAGCTATTTAAATGATGCAAAAGCAATGCTAAAGTCGAGCCTCACATGGAAGTCATTAATCTATTAAGTATTAATATATCTGGAAAATGTTTCTCAGAGTTAGAATTAATACTTCCAAAAACTATCTCCTGCAGAAATCTAAAATAGTTGGACTTAAAAGTTAAAAGGCGACACCCAAAATATTTCAAATTAAGTATTACCTTAAAAGAAATTTCCACTTCTTAAGGAAAACATCAATAGGAAAACTGGAGAAGAATAAAAGGTAAGGGACAGCTCAATAAGAGGACAGAACCAATCTGAGCCACGCAGATAGAGGCCCCATTCACATCCTTGAAAGTTTGATCCGAAGTAAACTTTTAAAGCAATGCCATAGCCGGGTACACAGCCAGGAGAGGCACGACTTGAGAATCTTATCCTAGGGCCCGGACCTGGGTTTACAATGACCTTGTACGTCCATATTTCCAATTATGTTGAAATAACACATAATATCTGCCACTATCAAACTCAGGGAAAAGTAATGTGATATTACTCGTGGGAGCTTTTTGCAGAAAATATGCTTTGCAAATAAAAATTACTGATATTACCTTCTTTTGATACCACGATATAGCATCTCTCTCATTTGAGGCCATCTGTGTCTCCAGGTAGAGGGTAGGAATTCACTGAAAATGAAGGAAAACAGTGGGAAGCCAGTCGGTGAGTCCGGTCGCCCAAGGTTCTCTCCGGCTGCTGGGGGTGTGCGGGACGCCGCCCGCTCCGGCAGCTTCGGTCGGGCGGGGGAGCGGTACCGAGCACACTCGCCCGCCCCCGCGCCCCCGGCGCCCGCCGCTCACCTGGTGCCCGCCGCTGCCAGGCAGGCCGACCGCCCGGTCCTCCGTCCTTAGTGGCCCGGGCCGGGCGGAGAGGCCGGGGGCGAGGCGGCGGGCCCCGCAGGCCGCATCTTCCCCCTTAGGCCCAGACGCCGGCGGGGCCGTTACCATGGAGACCGCGGCGGCCGCGCCGCCCTGGGCAGCAGCTGGCGGCCCGCGCCCCGAGGGCCGTCTGTTGTCACAAACAGAGCCCCTTCCAAGCCCGGCCTACACGGGAAGCCGGCGGGCCATAAACACAGGCAACAACGGACCGGGCGATGCGGGGGGCAGAGGAGGGCGCCTTCGCTAGGCCGCCACTCGCTACAGCACCGGCGGAAGAACTGGGGCCGCTCTGGAGAAAGCCAGGAGCCACGGCCCGGGGCCGGGAGGCGGCGGCGGAGCGGCGGCTCGCGTCCCGTGCTAGCCGAGCCGAGCCGGGCCGGGCCGGGCCACGCCGGGCCGGGGGAGGCGGTGACTCAGCCGCCCCGGCCTGGGCGCAGACCGCGGCGCCTCGGCTTCCGCTTTCCGGGCTCGCCGCCGGTGGCTCCGCCCCTGGCCCGGGCCTTCGCTCCGGAGCGCGGGGCTGGGGATTCCCAGCGCCCCTTCAGCTCCGCTTAAAGCACCGCTCCCGCGAGCGCGCGTCCCGCTCGTTCCCGGCTCGCGTCTTCGTGGCGCTTTGTTTCATCACTCCACATTGGTTTCCCCTGCGGGCGGCGGGGGACGCGCGGCCCGTGGGTCTCCAATTGGGCCGGGCCGAGCTTGTTCGCAGCTTCTCAGTATTAGCTGAGTGAACGACCGTGCGAAACACGGGGCCGGCCAGCTGCTAATTAGTGACTCTTCGTCAGCTCTGGACCGAGGCTTTGTGGATTTCAAGGGGGTAAGAAGAGGGACAGGGCTGGGGGCAGTCACTAATCGCTTTTCCCAAATTATAATAAGGATGCAAGAATTAAAATTCAAGCAGCCGATGAAGGTCAAGAGAAAACAGCCGCACCCTCAAATGAGTTAACGATGTTAAGGTTCCCGGCCCCTCTCTCTTCCTCTTCCCGACCTGGTCTTTCCCACCTGCCACTAACCTCAAGGGTCTTTTTCTTCATTTATTTGAAGCTGTGTTCTCGCTGGCTCACAGCGTGGAGCATCTGGGTCAGGTAAAGCTATAATTACAGATTAATAACTACCACTTGAGAAAGCCTCGTAGACTTGGTTCTTAAGCACTCTGTACATGTTCTTACAACCTGTTCAACGGGTGTCACATGGAAGTGATTTCCAGGTACTGATGAGGAAAATTAACTAGGATAAAAGTAACTCAGAACTAATTTTAAAAGCATTTCACCCACATTGGCGGTGGTTTCCTACTGCTTTTCCTTTCCTTACAGCACAGCATTACATTTCTGTTGGGTTTCAAGTCAGACAGCCAACTGAATTAAACATTTCCAAGATATTACATTAATAATAAGAGCATTTTCCTCTATTATTTAGCACACACAAGGTTGGAGGGGGCTTGTCAGGTAAAGGAACTGAGAAATAATGGAAAGTAACATCACTTTTAGGAGCCCTGTCAAAATTTTTAGTGCTAAGACTGCCATTGTACTTTTAACCCAAAACTGCACGCAAATCTCTGCGGTATTTTTCAAAGGAAATGTATTCAATATAATACGCCTACTTTTCCACTCCTATTATAGGTTATCTTCTTACTAAACAAAAACTGATGAGGGGAAAATATTCCATTTTGAGTTAGGCGTATGTCTGTAACCTCTGCCTTCTAGAGGCTGAGGAAGGATTCAAAGTTTAAGGCCAGACTGGCCAACTTCACATGACTCCATCTCAAAAAGTTACTACTTTTTAAGAGCGGGACGTGTAGCTTAGATGCACAGTGCCCCTTACTACCAAAATATTGTTGGGCCACATCTAAAAAATCTACATACTACTTTTTTTTTTTTAAGTTTTATATAATGTAATTCAGGCTGGTCCTGAACTCAGCCTCAAACTCACAGCAATCTTCCTGCTTCTGCCTCCCAAGTGCTGGGATTACAAGCGTGAACCGCCACACTCAGCACTGTGGTGTGTGGACTAAACCTGGGACCTCGCACTTGCAAAAGCAGGTGCTGGAACCACTGAGCTATGAAATCCCTGGGCCCCTGCACACCACCTTTCATTATTACTCCATGCATTTTCAAGAACATCTACATCACCAGAATAAAAAGTTTGACATGCCCTCTGATAAATATACATAAACTGATTCAAACAGCAAGAGGCGTAACTGCCACAAAGTCAAACAGTTTTTCTTTTCCCCTCAACCTAGCTGCATTTCATTATGGAAGGATCCTCCCTCCTTCATCTTATGATCATTTCTTTGGGAAGGAAAAGTCCAAGATATTTAACTTTTTTTTTAAAATGACAGGATAAGAAAGCAGGAAGGAAACAGGTTTCTAACATGAGCATGTGCTGCTTGCTCATTTTGTAGTGAAACGTCAGTAAAGGACAAATCAGACTTTGTTTATTAAAAAAATACTTTACAGGGAAAAAAAACCTCTATGCATTCCATTGTCCTATTTTACAAAGTAATAGCTTAACAATTTAACACACTTAGACAGCTACAAAAAAGCACTGTTAAAAGGATTATTATTCACACAAATTTGGATTTAAGACTATTCATTAAAAACCTTTTTAAAACACTTGTTAATGTCAATAAACAAACTAAGGCCACACAACGCAAATAGTCCGCCAGGCAAATTATACATTTCATCTATATGCAAAGACCTCTTAGATAAATTAAAGCCACAGGAAAAAATTCTTAGCTGCCAATCAAAATGGAGTTTAGTCACAGAAAACACTATTACATGAAAATTTACAACATGTGATAGAAGCAGTACATATTTCTTTAGAGAAAATTGAAAAGTGCTATATTTTAAGAGACAGTGGTCTCAACTACATGCACAAGTGGATCCTAAAAATTTATGAAGAAGATGGAAGGCCATATGTATGGAGAGATACTTGCTTTCAAAGCAACAAACTTTCAGAATGAGTTTGAGTTCTTTATTCGCTTAGGAAAAACATGTATATTGTGCATTTCCTTTACTTGCATGACAAATAAATATAGCTACAACCTGTTTTAAACACAAAGCTTAGCAAAAATATGAACCTCTGGCATGTGCTACTGAAAGGTTCCTGTTTAAAAACCTGTAGTAGTGATGAAACATATTTAATAAAAAATACAAACAATCTTCCTAAAGGCAGAAATACAAATAACTTTAATGGCTAATACACATGAAAATATAATGGGTTAATATTAATGATTAAGAATATATTCACTAAGTATATTTTCATAGATTTTTGGAGTCCCGTTCCTATATTAGCTTTGAGACAATAATACTTATATAGGGAAAGGCAATAAGCAAAAGTTTCTCCACTCATAATGACCTTTATGACTACTAAGACTGATGATGAAAGACATCTTATCCAAAGTTTAGTAAAAAATGTACTTAAGAAGCTCATTTTCCCCCTACAAGAGCTTGTAGTTTAGTTGATAGTCCAACTGTCTCTGAGGGAACAGGGCATTTGTCAAGTCTTTACCTAAAAACAATGTACCAGTTAAACAAATTTTAAGTACTGAATAAGCAAATTAAAAGTACAGTAAGGTTACGAATTTATTTTTAAAGAATATTTGTAGAAGTTGGGAGGAGAAAATATGTAGGCTTTAATTATTATTGCTTTCTGAATTTGCGATACCTCTCGGAATGATAATCTTACTCCTAGCATTATCTTGGTAATTACAGAATGACTTTTGAGACGGGGGAAGACTTTTATCCTTTTTAATAGATAGCATAGAATCATTCTATCTACTCTTAGAAATATTGATTTATTACGTCCTTTCTATAAGCACATTTTAAAAAATTCTCTCTTTTCCACATTTCTCCATAAAACTTACAACTCACATTCTGCAAGTAATCTCAAGAGTTGGCACAACAGATAAAATACCAAAAAGGAAGATCTGCTTAAATGTCAGTTACAATTTCAATGCCATCACAACTTCATAGATCAGAGGACGCCAGATTGCTCCATGCCTCACTCCATCAAACCAAATAATTTAATGATTTAGAAAAGTTGCAATCATTTGTATCACTAAACCAGGATACAGTTTTGAAAGCAGTAAGAAATCAGAACTTTTGCTTTTATATTCATCAGTCTTTAAAGCATGCTATCAAAATCTAATACTCACATAGAACATTGAGTTTCCCAATACATTACTAGCTAAATATTTCTCTCCATTCTATTGCAATTCTAACATACAATGAATTTATTAGTACATAATTTTCAACACTTTTTATATTTTTAATCCATTTATATTGGAGGTGAGGGTAGAATGTTTTATAAAAGGAAAAGGGGGATTTGCTTTTGATTGTAGGTCTTTGCAGATCCGCTGGTTCCTGAGTGATTATACACAGTGCTGGCTGTCAGGAGACAGTCTCCTTGTTTACTAGTAATGACCAGCTTAGATGACAGATGGCATCTGCTGGATGGCAAGCTGGAGATGGGGAAATCGGATCTTGGAAGACAAGAAAAACAAAATAAAAACTTTTTGCTTTAACAACCTTGCTCTTCATGATTATTTTAAAAAGCAAATGTAGCCTGAGAAGAATTTTACTTTGCACAGCCTGGTAAAGCTCTATGAAATTCTTCTGGACAGAAATAAAAAAAACCCAAACAACCCAAACTCATACACTTTGTGATTAACCCTTTTCCCCACAAAATAACAAAAGAAATACCCTCAAAGGTCCCTTAAAAACTAGTCTTCATAAACTAGAATTTACACACAGGATTTTAGAACACCCCTGCAATAATCACATTACCTCTCATACCGTTCTAATTACCTATTTACAAAGATAACTGAAACCAACATCACTTCCAATCCATAAATGGTTTACACTGAAATGTTTCCCTATTTGTCTTCATCCTTTGTAACAGAGAATACATACATATACATATATATATATATAAGGAATAATACAGATTCTAACTAATCACTGTAGTATTTGCTGATGGTTACTTTTCTATCAATTTACACAGTGACCTCTATACTTTGCTAATATCCATTTAACTACACAATATTGCACAAAGTAATATTTATATAAGATTTAACTATTTCAGAATATTTTAGAGAAAATTCATATTTGATATTTCAAAAGATGCAGCTAAGTTTTCATGGTGACAGACACAATAAAGCAGCATCTTTTTTTTTTTTGCCTATGTTAATGTAAATATTTCAAATCTCACCATCAAAAAAAAACAAAAATTCAAATTGCACTGTAACCAGGTAGATACAAGAATCTGGTCTTAGGTGTGGGGAGTACTCTTCCTTTAATAAACAGAAGTCCTACTGTATTATTAACTAAGAGAAAGTATGTGCATTGCATTAACATTCTAAAATAATAGAAAGTTAATAACACACTAGCTATGTGAACTGTGCCTGTTTGAAAAAGAGAAAAAAATGTAAAGTATCAGGCACTACATTTTAGGCTACCCAAACCCCTAGGATGAAGTCTAATAGTGTTGCATTCTTTATTAGAAAATAGCAACACAGAGTAACAGTAAAGAAACTGTTATTCACCAGTTAAAACTGCGAGGTGTCTCAAAAATGGGTATTTATCACGAATACGTTGACGCCAAGTCACGAGAATGGTTCTTCTTAAGTTTGATGCTTATAATATGGCAGCCTCATCAGAAAGGTTGGTATCATTCTCTCAAGTTTAATAATTATGATCAACTTAGAAAGCAAAAATGTCCACATGAAACGTGAGAATGCTAGGAGGCAGAACAAAAGAGTATCATGTCAACATTATCTCTTTTACCCAAAACATCTTTCATCGTTGCCATGGATTTTACAAGAGATTAATGAACCATGGATAACAAATCACCAAGAACTATTTACCTTTATATTTTTTGAAAGGAAATATCCACTGGGCATTAAATAACAGATATGGGAAGAAAAAAAGAAACAAAAAGAGTTTGGATCAGAAAGTGCTGTGCTTTCTCTTTTGTTAAGAAACCAGAGAGCCACTGAATTTTCCTTAGAAAGTACTTGTTCCTTACGGCTGGACTAAATAACTGACTTGCCCATGTACCAGGCGCAAGGACTCTGTCCTGCAAGCTATGCTATTTTTTACTGTGGAAACTGAGTATGTGCCATAAGACACAAATACTAAACCATGAATCTGACTTTTATCATAAAAATAGCAAATATGGCAAGAGACAAGGCAAGATAAAATTAAGGGAGGTGAATGATTTAACAAATAAGAATCTGTTATTCCAGAGAATTCTCATTTTGATTTGAAGAAGAGATTGAATTGTTACCTCACACCTTAAAACAGAAAGTAGCAGCAGATCCACTATTACATACTGTACTAACGGGATAAGATACAACTCTTAATTTTGCATAATCTGTGTAAAAAAGATATGCTTGACATTTGTGGAATGTCATTTCTCTTTATAGAATTATAGGCAAGATTTCTCCAATAAAACTTAACTTAAGCCAGTTATAAAACTATAACTTCACATCAAAATTTTAAAAAGTTAAAAAATGTGTTTGAATATGTACATGTCACACAGGAGTGCTTGTATGTTCCTGCAGACTGTGTTGCTGGTCTGAGTCCAGTCTATTTTCCACCTTCAAAACTGGAACAGGCTGAGTCTTCTGATCT
Source organism: Petromus typicus (assembly GCA_004026965.1). NCBI lineage: Eukaryota > Metazoa > Chordata > Mammalia > Rodentia > Petromuridae > Petromus > Petromus typicus. Next base: position 21,037 of record PVIR01017703.1, on the reverse strand, counting down.
TGCTGAAGATGGTGAAGTTCCGATGAAGGTGAGAAGGACGACGAAGCAGTTGTCAAAAGCTGCATCTCTGTGCAGATGTCCTCAGATTCAGTCTTTACCCTCACACACTGCGAGTCAACTTCTAATTCTCGCTTTCCAGTTACATCACAATCCATGTTAGAATTGCCTTCTGTGTTCTGAGTTGCTTCCACAACAGGGTGATACTGTTTAAGTCTGATGTGCCAGGCTAAGCTGCACACTGCTGACACTGTTTTGAACTGATGAATAACATTTCTAGGGATGAAGTAGATATCATTGTCGCATAGCTGAATTCTAGCATAACGAATGCCTTCTCGCCTCATTTGGTTTAGTTTAGCTTCATCCACCCACTGTACACACTAAAGAAAAGGCAAAAAAGTTGCGTAAGCCTGTAAAGTATATAATTTAGTCAAAATATTATAATCAGCCTAGGAAAACAGTAGGGATAAATGTGTTATAAAGATCAAAGTTAAGCAGTATTAAATGGGTTATAACTTTTTAAACTGTCTTGTTGGGACATTTGCCTTCATATTTTCCTCTCTAGTCAAAACAAAGGACAAAGTAAAGTCAAATGCCTACAGAGTAATTTAAATGAGTACCTGGAAGTGCAGCTAATATTACTATTCTTTAGCACACATGACGGCAGCATCTTACCTCTCCTTCAATGCCTCAAACTTTTGCAGCTGAGGACCCATGACATAATGAGATCAGCAGGTGAGGGTGCTTATAGCCAGAACCGAGGGACCCCCAAACCTTCCTGACTATGCGAGGTCTACCTGGCATCCCAGAGTAAAGGAATGGCAAGCATTCTGCTTGACAAACTCTGTGTTAATGATTTCTGACATTCTACATTCATATAACCTTTAATAAAAATAAAGTTAAATAATTATGTATCTAGTTGTGAATAAAATGGGTACAGACACTCATTTCTAATATCTAATACAAAGAGTAATCAAAAAGCAAGAATCATTACCTGGGAAACAGGAGGTTCATGAAGATCTAACTGAAGTCTCTGTACAACATCAGTAAAGTCCTCAGCATGAAAACAAATCACATCTTTGGTTATGCGAGGTTGGTCACTCCTATTATTAACAAAATTAAGTTTTAGGACCAAGAATCCACTATAAAAAATGATGACAAATTTCAGTTCTCCTCTTCCTGGAAACCCTATTACGTGTAAACAAGCGGAATACATATCTTCTAAAGACAAACCACATATCTGATACTTTAATCAACTTCCAAGAAATAGAAACTAACCAATAAAACTGCTTTTAAAGAAAACAGATTAGCTGCTACACAATTAAAAACAACGGCTAAAAAAAAAAGTTTTATTCTACAAGATAATATTTACAGTTTTCCCAGCAGTTTGCACCTCTATGTCCTGAGCTTTATTAAAATTGACCTCTGACTGGGCCGGGGAGTTAGCTCAGTGGTTCCGGCGCCTGTCTCGCAAGCGCAAGGACCTGGGTTCGATTCCCCGGTAACCACATAACAATACTGGGTGTGGAGACTCACGCCCAGCAGCAATCAGTACCACACACCACAGTGCCGGGCGTGGTGGCTCACGCCTGTAATCCCAGCACTCAGGAGGCAGAGGCAGGAGGATTGTGATGTGAGTTTGAGGCTGAGCTCAGGGCCAGCCTGAACCACAAAGCGAGACCCTGTCTCCAAACACCTTAAAAAAAAAAAAAAAATTGACCTCTGACTGAATGGAGCATGACTGGTACAACCATTCTGGAAAGCGGTTCAAGATATTCAAAGCAGAATTACCATAGGAGCCAGTAACACCACTTCTAGATACACACTTCAAAGAACTGAAAACAGGGACATGAAGAGATATTTGGAAGCTAGTCAGCTATTGGTTCATAATAGACAAATTGGGGGAAGCAATCAAGTGTCCATAAAAGGACAAAATTTGTACGTACATACAAACACAACAATATGTATGTATGTGTATATTTATTTTATGATTTGTACACAGCTTTTCTTTTAAAAGAAAGGAGATTCTAACACTTGCTACATGGGTGGATGAACTCTGAGCACATTCCCATAGAAAATAGTCCAGTCATTGGGCCGGGGAGTTAGCTCAGTGGTTCCGGCGCCTGTCTTGCAAGCGCAAGGGCCCGGGTTCGATTCCCCGGTAACCACATACTATACTGGGTGTGGAGACTCACACCCAGCAGCAACCAGTACCACATACCACAGTGCCGGGCGTGGTGGCTCACGCCTGTAATCCCAGCACTCGGGAGGCAGAGGCAGGGGGATTGTGATGTGAGTTTGAGGCTGAGCTCAGGGCCAGCCTGAACCACAAAAGTGAGACCCTGTCTCAAAAAACCTTAAAAAAAAAAAAAAGAAAGAAAATAGTCCAGTCACAAAAAGACAAATATTTTATGAATCTATTTGTATGCAATAGGAAAAAAAATAGTTAAATTAAAAAAAAAAAAACAGAATGTAAAGACAGTTAACAGAGGTTAGGCACAAAGCAAAAGAAAGGAATAGTTATTGAATACAAAGCTTCAGTTTTTTTGTATGTTTGGGTTTTTTTTGGTTTTTTTTTTTTTTTGAGACAAAGTCTCACTTTGTGTTTCAGGCTGGTCCTGAGCTCACTATGTAGCCCAGGCAAGCCTCGAACTCACAGCAATCCTCCTGACTCTGGCTCCCAAGTGCTGGAATTAGGGGTGTGAGCCACCATGCCCCTCCAGAGCTTCACTTTTGCAAGATGAAAAAGTTCTAGAAACTTGTTTCACAAAAATGTGACTAGATTTAACATTAATGAATGTAGTTTTAAAAATGTTTAAGTGGTCACTGGTATAGTTTGTGCCTAGATGTCTCCCAAAGCCTCACTTAGTCCCAGGTGGGCTTTTTCAGAGATAGTTGGATCTGGAGTGTGTGATGCTGGGAGTAAGGGTGTGTGGTTACTGATTGGTTTGGCATTGCTCTGGGTGTGAGTGCTATCCTATGGGTGGGCAGCCTAGAAAGAATATAAAAGAACAGAAAGAAGCTGCTGTTGTCACATGTACTTGTGTCTTCTGCTTTGTCTCTTCTGCTCAGCATACACTGTCTCTCCTTTGTCACACCCTCTGCCATGCAACCCTGCCTTGGACACAACTGATTATGGACTGAAACCTCCACAAACTGTAAGCCAAAACTAACCTTCCCTCCTTTAATTTTGGGTGTTCTTTTCTTTTTTTTTTTAATAGGATCTCACTCTGTAGGCTAGGCTGGTCCTGAACTCATCCTTGAACTCTCAGCCATCCTCCTGCCTCTGCCTCCCAAATGCTGGGATTACAGGTGTGAGCCACCATCCCCGGCACCGTGGTATGTGGTACTGACTGCTGATGGGCGTGAGCCACCACACTCACCATTGTTATTTGTGGTTACCAGGGATCAAACTCAGGACCTTGCACTTGCTAGGCAGGCGCTGGAACCACTGAGCTAAATCTCATCCTGGGTGTTTAATATTTTGTAGCAGCAATGAGAAAAAGTAACTAAAACAGTAACCTTCGTGCATATTTTACCACAATTTAAAAACTGTGCCCCAAACTTTTAAATCCACATTTCCCTAGATGACATTAACCAACCTTACAGTTGAAATCTATTTACTTACCATTCACCAAACTGTACAGCTTTCAAAACCCCAACAGCAGCCGTGCTCTGCCAGTCAAACCCCTGACCTACATGATCAGCATGAGCTCTTGTCCTATCTTCAAAGAGGACTTCACGGGGTTCACTGGTCCGAGGTAGGTACTGGAGATTTTTAATTTCATTCATTGATCTAGAATTGATTTAGTTGTAAAGGACAGTAGTAAGGTTAAGAAACCAGTTTTTAAAATTTAACAGCAGTAAGACAAAGAAAGTCTGCTGAAATATCAGATTTAAACAAGATACCAGCTGAGAATACAATGGTTATGCACATTAGCACTTAACACACCATACTGTAATGATCAGCGTGATTTCTCTTTCCCTGTAGACCAGGATAAAGTAGAAGGTGCATCCTTGTTTACTCTCAAATATAGTATTAAACATATAAAACATCTGGTTGTCTAGCAACATAAAGTATAATTCAAAGTTTAAGGCTGCATTCTTCACCATCACGTCAGCCACTTTCATTTCCAACTCTCAAAACATCCTACCAGTCCTAGGATTCAAGAAAAACAACTGAATATCCAGGGAGCCTCCTTCTGCATTAAAATGAAAGTAAAGGGCTTATTGAGAGCAGGACCAATTAGAATGGATGGAAGGAATACAGATGAAATAGAACTGATCATGAGTTAACTGTTCATATTGAAGTCATGAGTTTATTGTATCCTGCTTTGATGATTGCTCTGAAATTTCTACATGTAACCAACTGACAATGATAGTAAAAGAATAAAAAACAATAAAATAAAAAAATTAGTAAATAGCAATAACAAACTTCATCATGACCGAAAATTACACATCTCAGACTAACAAAACTGAGCAAAGAAGTCTAGAATATAAAGCTATAAAAGCCTAGAATATTGAAAAAGAGATCAGCAACCAAAAGAATTCACCTGTCTAGTGAACTCTAGACAATAAAAGTGAAAGACCCAAATCAAGACTTGTTGTGAAACTTCAGACCACTTATGGCCAAGGATGCTACAGTCTTTCAAACAAGGGGAAAATAGGTTATAAACCAAAGGACAAAATTTACATGGCATTAAAAGCTCTCCTAAGTAATATTAGAGAGAAGACACTTTAAAAATGCTAAAAATCCTAAAGGAAAATAAAGCCTCCAGATTCCAATTCAGCTACAGTCACATTTAATAACAAAATTTTCCAGACATACAATACTCAAAATACCTTCCTTTTCTAGAATATTCCTTGAGAATGTGCTCAAGCAAAGGAAGGAATAAACCGAAAAGATAGTAACCACAGGTTAATAACAGAAAGCATAAGATAAGAAATTCTAGGTTGCTAACTGTGAAATATGCCTTCCATAGTGAAGGAGAGAAACACGGAGCTCTAAAAGATATTCAGCGAAAGAACTGATGTGGAAGCTAAAAGGGGGTCTCACAGTAAAAGAACAGTGGTCACTGGGATCGGGAAGATTAGTAGGGAAAGGGGATTGTAAGTATCAAAATACAGTTAGGAAGAATAAGGTACAGTGTCCACACACAGCTCAGCAGTTGGGACTACAGTTTACAAAAACTCATTATATATTTCAAAATAACTAGAAGAGCTTGAAAGTCCTCAGTGCAAAGCAATGACAAATGTTTCAAGTGATGCTCATTTCTGATTTGATCATTACATACTGTACACATGCATTGAATTACTGCACTATACCCTATACGTGGACAATTACTATGTATCGACTAAAATAAAAAATGAAAAATGAAACTGATATGTTAGAGCAGACAGAAAGACAAAAGTCTGGAAAGATCTGAAGATAGAGGCTCAGGGATGTAGCTCACTGATACAGCACTTGTTCAGAAAGGAGAAAGCCAAGTTCGACTTCTGGTACCAAAAAAAAAAAAAGATTTAAGGATATATAAAGTAACACCTCCAAAAATAATAACAAAGTAAGAGATTTTATGTAAGAAAGTCAATCAAACCAATGCAAAGTCATTGTAGTTTCAGAGGAAAGTAATGTGTCTTGCTAGATATGGTGGAACATGCTTGTAATTCTAACATTTAGGAGGATCCTAAGTTCAAGGCCAGCTCAACTATACAGCAAGACCCTGCCTCCAAAACAGGTGTTTTTTAAAAAAGGTTTTAATCAAATTCATAAAATAAAGAAGCACGTGATTAATAGTATAAGCTGACAATATATAAATTTTTCCCCAGACCAAAATCAAATTATTTTTTATATTGGTAGAAATAATAGTGGAAAAGAGATTAAAGTAAGTGAAGGAAATGTGTACAACAGTGTATTAAGGTGAATATACAAAACTATAAAACTGAAACAATTGGGACCAGAGATTTAGCTCAGTGGTTCTGGCGCCTGCTTTCCAAGTGCAAGGTCTGGATTCCATCCCTGGTAACCACATACCAGTGCTGGAAACAGTGACTCACGCCCACCAGCAACCAGTACTGCATACCACAGTGCTTGGCGTAGTGGCTCAAACCTGTAATCCCAGCACTTGGGAGGAAGGAGGCAGAGACAGGAGGATTGCTGTGAGTTCAAGGCTCACATGAGCTACATAGTGGGCTCAGGGCCAGCCTGAACTACAAAAGCGAGACTCTGGTCTAAAAACAACCTTGAAACAACTGAAGTTTTAGACACGCATTATTTTCTTTCCAATAGTTAAAATTCCCATGTAACCTTACTGAATAGTAAATACAGAAAAAGTTTTCTATTCTTTCATTTTGTGTCTTTACTGGTAAAATAAGTTAGTTGTGGACAGTATACATATAATTGGGTCCTTTTTAATCCATTCAACCAGGCTTTATCTTTTGACTAAAGAATTTCATCCACTTACATTCAAAGTTACCATCAAGACTACAGTTTTTCCTGTCGTTTTGTTTGCTAATTTTCTTTTGTTTTAAATATCCTTTTGTCTTTCCTTTCTCTTTTGTTCATCTTTGTGGCTTGACGGTTTACTGTAGTGATAAAGTCTGAGTCTTTTCTATTTCTCTTTCATGCCTTAGCTCATACTGGATTTCATACTTTCACATGTTTTTATGACAGTAGTTATCTTTCTTTTACTTCTAGATGTAAGGCTTCTTTATGCAACTTTTTATGCTTGTTGGCAAGGTCTTTATTTCTCTTCTGTTCTGATATACAGCATTGCTGAGCACAATTATCTAGATTGGCGGTTATTTTCTTTCAAAACTTGGAATACGAGCCGGGGAGTTAGCTCAGTGGTTCCAGCACCTGTCTTGCAAGTGCAAGGACCCGGCTTCAATCCCCAGTAACAACATACCATACTGGGTGTGGAGACTCACGCCCAGCAGCAACCAGTACCCACATACCACAGTGCCAGGCGTGGTGGCTCACACCTGTAATCCCAGCACTCGGGAGGCAGAGGCAGGAGGACTGCTGTGATGTGAGCTGTAGGCTGAGCTCAGCACCACCTGAACCACAAAGTGAGACCCTGTCTCAAAAAAAACAAAACAAAACTTGGAATTCACCTAACTCTGGAAAGAAACAAACTTGGTCAAGATCCACTTATCCTTATTTGTCTCTTCTACTGAAAAGACATTGGAAATGCTTTTTGGTGAAGTCATATAGTTTTCACATCAAGCAAACTACAGTGTTTTCTTCTTTGGATCTTCCAAGCTTTCTCAGATGCCCTCCGAAGTCTTGCTTCAAGATTCAACATCCCACTAAATGATTTCCTTTCCAAAGTAAAGAAGGAATTTGTAGTGATCTTCAATGATATGGGCAAATCCTTCTTGGAGGCCAGAGTCTACCAAGAGGTAAGGTAAGCCCCAGGTTCAGACTTTCTGATATCTTTTGAAGAAACATCAATCAACCTTTTGTTCATGGACCACTCTTTATAGATTCCATATGGCTTTCTTAAAACAGATAGGAACCATGTAACCCACTTCCTTTGGGAGAAGAATATTCATTCTTTTTATTCTTCCGGTAAGTGACAACACTATAACCTTAGACTGCATGTTTTTTAACATACTACTTGGGACTGTACTAAATATTCTTATCCAAAATATTACACATGCTATTTACTAACTTTCCAATTTTAGACTCTACCTATGAAAATGCATTTAAGACCTAACTATGGTCCAGACATGGTGCATGCTTATTATTCGAGCACTTGGGAGATGAGGCAAGAGGATCACCATGACCTCAAGGCTAGTCTAGGCCACATAGTGAGTTCAAGGCCAGCCTGAACTATATAGTGAGACATTGCCTCTAAAGCAAACTAATTATGGTATTAAAACAGAGGATGAATTATCTTCAACAATGTTTAAGTGCAGTTAGGAGGAAGAGGGTAACGTAGAGGCCATCTATCTATTCAGAATATAGTAAGTGGATGGAATACCCATCTAGCATACCATGAAATCAGTAGTTTGTCAAAGCCTTTCAAAAAATAAAAAAGCCATTATAAACAAATGGCTTTTGCCTATAGAAAAAATTTTGGTTTCTGGAAGGAAAGATGGGTAAGATTTTTCCTAATTAGCCCTACTGTGCTATTTAAATTTTTTAAACGTACGTGCATGTGTGTGTGCATGCATGCGTGCGTGCGTGCGTGTGTACGTGTGTGTGTTTCTTTAAGAATTCACAAATCCTGGCCCGGCGCCTGGCTTGTAAGTGCAAGGACAGGGTTTGATCCCTGTCAACCACATACAATACTGGGTGTGGAGACTCACTCCGACTCATGCCAGCAGCAATCAGTACCACATACCACAGTGCCAGGCGTGGTGGCTCACGCCTGTAATCCCAGCACTCGGGAGGCACAGGCAGGAGGATTCCTGTGATGTGAGGTTGAGGCTGAGCTCAGGGCCAGCCTGAACCACAAAGTGAGACCCTGCCTCAAAAAAAAAAAAAGAATTCACAAATCCCAAAATCATCATCAACAGTAGTGCCCTTGATACCTGGATAGCTTCTCACATCAATTCCACTATCTTTAGTAACAAGAACTTTTAATACAAAAAGATATAATCTGTAGTCTCGATTCATTACTCTAATTTAAAGTGCCTGTGAATGCTTCACGTAAGAATACTTAATCCCAATAGAAGTGAAATTTGATGACATTTCAGATTAATGCTTATCCAAATACTGTTTACACAGAAAAACTGGAAAGAACTTACACAGAAGAGTAAGTTAAATAAATGTTGATACAACTACACAGCGAAAGTACAAGGTTGTTTAGAAACTGTCTTAATACATTAACCTAAGGGGGAAAAACTCAACTTTAAATGTACAGATAACATAAAAAATAAGTTCATTTGGGGCCAGGAATGAAGCTCAGTGATACTATGCCTGGTAAGTACAAGGTCCTGAATTCATCCCTGGCACAAAAAAGAGAAAGAAAGTTTATTTTTTTTAACCAAAAAAAAAAAAATATTTAATAATATGAGTAGATATAGACTAAAATTTGGATAATTTATAAATGAATGGGATTATGGCTAGATTTGGGGACTTTTTAATCTATTGTCTTTTCTAAGTTTATAATAATTAACAATATATGGTCATTTCTTTTTCAGAAATATACAATAAAAATGCATGTAGTACTTAAGAATTTAGTAGAATTTCAAATTGCATCTTCATCATGTACAAAAACTATTATGATCTATGAAAGTGCAAAAGTTTTGATTAACTGGTAGGTTTTAACATAGCAACACTCACATTCATACATATATAGTTTTCAGAAAGTATTTACATGTATCATCTTAAGTACCTAATATTATTCTGTACTTAGCTCAAGCCATTCTCCTATAAGTTTTAAGTTAAAGTTTAGATTAGTTAATTAAAATTCATTTTCACGTACTTAGACTTGCTTTTTCTATACGTTAAATTTATAAGTCACTTTAGGTTTAATAAATCAAAATTTTTAGGGTACTACTGTGAGTTTATCCATGTTTCATATGCATGAGACAAAAATCTGAGGTATGATTTAAAAATACTGTTTTTAAAAATTTTATTACATTACTAGACACATGGCCATTAATCCCCCTCAAAATACTGCCTCTCACTTTAAACATTTTTATCTCCTCTTTCTTGCCATTTTCTGAAACAGTTCTATAAGTTCTTTTATGTGTCTTCAGCTGACTGTCCTAAGTGTCTTGATGTTCTGAATTGATTCAAAATGTTTAGCTTTCGTGGGCCGGGGAGTTAGCTCAGTGGTTCCGGCGCCTGTCTTGCAAGCACAAGGACCCGGTTTGATTCCCCGGTAACCACATAACAATACTGGGTGTGGAGACTCACGCCCAGCAGCAACCAGTACCACATACCACACTGCCTGGCGTGGTGGCTCACGCCTGTAATCCCAGCACTTGGGAGGCAGAGGCAGGAGGATTGCTGTGATGTGAGTTGGAGGCTGAGCTCAGGGCCAGCATGAACCACAAAGCGAGACCCTGTCTCAAAAAAAAAAAAAAAAAAAAGTTTAGCTTTCGTGGTCATTTTGACTTTGGGGGAAAGCCAAAAACTAAACAGTGCCAGATCTAGACAAGAAGGTGGATGAGGACACACTGTAATGTTTTCATGGGCCTACCATTCTGTTAGATGGCACCTGAAAATAGCATATACTGTATATTTTATCACACTTTATAAAGACACATGGAAAGGGAACTTCCAGAAATGTTTGAGAAACTGGCAAGAATGATGGAATAAGTGTGTTTAAAGGTAGGGAAGTATTTTCAGGGAGATTAATGGCAAAGTATCTTTTACCATGATAAATTTTTGTTTGTTTGTCTGTTTTTGAGACAGGGTCTCCCTTTGTAGTTGAGGCTGGCCCTGACCTCAGCCTCAAACTCACATCACAGCAATCCTCCTGCCTCTGCCTCCCGAGTGCTGGGATGACAGGCGTGAGCCACCACGCCCGGCACTGTGGTATGTGGTACTGGTTGCTGCTGGGCGTGAGTCTCCATGCCCAGGATTGTATGTGGTTACCGGGGGATCGAACTCGGGTCCTTCCACTTGCAAGACAGGCGCCGGAACCACTGAGCTAAATCCCCAGCCCTACCATGATAAATTTTTGAAATTTAATCCACCACCATATTTTTTCAATCACCTCTTATATATTACCATAATATGAATTACCAAAGCTCTGTACTATAGCACATTATGAACGGCATTCAACCAATACTGGTTACCTACTCTGTGTTATGAGGACAGGAATGAATAAGAAACAGTACTCAAGGAGATCAAAATTCAGTAACAAAAACATGCAAACAGATCACAGAAAAGAAACCAATTGCCTAAGGCAGTTGTGGTGAACCTATGGTGCGCACGCGCGTGCGTATGTGTGTGTTGAAGACAAAAGATGTTAACGTTTTTTTCTAAATGAAAACCTCAGTATTCAGATTTCATTACAGTGCTGGCACTTTGTGATAAATAAGTGAGTTCTGAGTCACAGTGTGGACACTTGTCTCTAAAAGGTTCATGATCACTAGTCGAAGGAAACAACGAAAAGCTTCAAAAACAAAGTGACATCCATGATAAGTTTTGAAAATTTACTAAGTTTGCTAGGGAAAGGCGAAGACAGGTGAGAATTCAATTTTAAGTAAAAAGCATAGTACAAAAGCAAAAAGTAATAATGAAAGATTATGGTTTCGAAACTCATTTTAGAATGGTTAGAAAGGACTAGAGGCAGACATAGTACTATTGAGGCGCAGTTATGAAAGATTTGTATAGACTATACTAAAGAATTTGCTATTTTATCCTGCAAGCAGTTAGCATTCAGGTTTTAAGAAAAGAAACAAAGCTTAAATTTGCTTTCTGAGACGTCTGATATTGATGACTCTATAATAAATGATCTTGACTGAGGAATTAACAGTAGAAGATTTACTTAAGGAAAGCTTTCAAATAATCCAGACAACTGGTTTTCAAACGGTGCCCAGGTGGCAAACATTTTTTATGCAACCAACTAAAAAAGAGTGGTTTTGTGTGTTTTAGAAAAAAATATGCTTACCTTCGTCTTTTGAAGGGTGACTTTGGCATATCTGCTGTAGGGATCATCTGTTCTCCCGGCCTTACCCACATTATAGGCCCATCATCACTCTGGGACCTACACTGTAGTCGGAGGCTGGAAAGTGTGCCCCAGGGCAGAGTCATCTAGAAGTTAGATGAATGAGTCACATTTTTAAAAATGTTTATTTATAACCTGTCCAAATAAAAGTGCTATAAAAATTTTTGCATGTATATATAAAGAAATAAATGCCATATTGCATAATAATTTATAGTAAATATTTTAGTAACTTTTATCAATATTTTTCTTAACACTTCTATTCAAAACATTGTACAGAATTTAATGGGCAAAGTTAGCTAACATTCTAATATGAAATGTTTATCTAAATAATGATCAGAACATGAAAAATCTAAATTAACACTCACTTTCAAAAATGGTGATTCTTCTAACATATCAAGGAACTCTGGGAAATAATCACCAACTTCTTCATCTACTGCTCCAACAAGACTTATCTGCCGCATTGGACCTGCTCGGTAGGTACCACAACAGTATGTCCTGTTGACCTAAGATAAAGTGAAAGAGGCAGGGGAAAAAAGGACCAAAGTGTACTATAATTAAAGAAAGCAAATAGGGTATTGTTTTCAATATCACTGTTTCCTTTACATACTAAGAACTCAATGGTCAGAATCTTGGATAAAATTAACAATTACAGAGGGGTACCCAAGCACACTGGCACATTTATTAGTATGATATGTGCCACAAAGAGGAATTTGAATGTGCAAGTTGGCCTACAGTTTGAACATCCCCCAAATAGTGAAGTGTTTAAGATAAACTTCTCTAAGAATGATGATTGTTAAAACTCGGAAAATATTTTCTAATGTGATCCTTATCTGGGGAGAAAAGCAGACTAAATAAACAGTGGCTAGTTAGGAGAGGAAAGATCGCAGTCCAATAAATCTTCAAACTGACTGCATACGCCCATCTTAAAAGTATTTACTTCAGGCCAGATAATAAGCTCACTTTTTATCAAATCATTCTCCAATTACTTCCATATAGGAGCCTTCACTTGAGGCCAGCCAATCTTTTCCTCTGTTCAACTCACATCCAGCACATTTGTACCTCCAATATTTTTCACTTGAATCTATACAAGGTGGAATGTCCTCTTTTCTGTTAACCCAGATCTTAACCATCTTTCAAAGTGATATCAGGTCAAGACTTTTTTCGCAGCAGTGCTCCTCATCACCCTCCATTATCTTTGCCTTTTCTGAAGTATAAGATCTGCAAATACATATACATTTTTTTCTTTACAGGTTGAGAACCCCTTGGGAGCAGAAATATTTCTAATTTTTTATTTTCTTCAGCTTTAGAAAAATTTGCATCGACTTTACTAGTTAAGTATATCTAACACAAAAATTCAAAATGTACACTGCTCCAAAACTGAAAATTTGAATATTAGAGATACTCGACTTGTGTCACCTTTCTAGTGAATTATATCCTATATATCTGTAGGCCAGAGCAGCCCATTTAGCATTCAAATGAGATCTATCAAATGATGCAATACAATCCACATTATTCCTCTAATCACTTCATGTATGTTACTTATTTCATTCAACTTTCAATTTAGAACGAATTTTTCTGAAGGGCAGAGATGGACCACTATGGACAAGATTTAAAATGCAGGATTCTAACCAGGATTTCAACCTCAGATCAGTTACCTAGCATTTTCTACTTCAGTTAAGATTTGAATTAAATTGGAAGTCTAACATATGGCTGTACTTTTTTCACAAGGTAAGTGTTGAATATTCAAAAGCAATTTTAAGAATCAATTCTTACTGTTCTAAATACTACCTATTTCGCCTTCCTTTAAAGCAGTTTACATAACTGATCATTCAGTAGTTTTTCTTCCACATAATTCTTCACTAGTCTTTGCTATTTTTAGAATCAACTTTCTAATACCTATGCACATACACAGAAAAGAGGATCTTAGATCTAGCTGTCATATGGTGGAAATTTCCAAATTTCTTATAAATTCTTCCCATAAGATCACTTTACATGACTTTAAGCAACAACAACCCACGAAAGGTAGGTGCTCTACCACTGATCTATGTCCCCAGCACTTATCTTGTATATACTTGTATGCATTTCTTTTGGTAGGTTTGTGTGATTATCATGCTATAAAAAGGAGGGGGTAGAGCATGGGAAAGAGGATCATCATGGGGTAGATATAACAAAGAGGATGAAAGAAATGTTTCCTACTCATCATTTTAACTTTTCTAAGCCAAAAACCCTAAAATGACTAAAGCAGATTTAACCTTTAGTACCAGTTCTATGCAATATATGCTTTTAGAGGTAGTAAGAGAGATCAATTCCTCCTAATCACCTCCCCAACTATTCCTAGTTATCAGAAATTCCTTTACAAAAGGACTTCAATGTAAGCAGTAGTAGCATTCCATAGGAAGAATACCTTAAAGATCTATTATATTTTAAAGCTCCAAAATATGAATTATCCTCATATAGTGTAATGGTGTTTTTTCAATGTATGCAGACTGCAAGCTTTTAAATTATGAGACTTAGTAAATTATTATTTGAAGAAATTCACACTGCTTTTCTAAACACACCGTTCCAAATCTAATTCAAGTACTACCAAAGTCAGTAGTACTGAACTTAAGTTTAACAATGTGGCCACTTAGAACAATTAATATGTGAGATAAATATACATAAAGCCTCTTTTCCTACCTGGAAAAAAAAATTAAAGCTAAAAGGAGGAGGGAAAGAAAAAAGAGGGCAAAAATGACTACAAAAGATAGCAAACTTTTATGACCTCATAATTTCGGCAAGGTCAAAAAAGTTTTTATTTTCATCTACAAACAGTAAAAACTTCACATAAGTTATCTTCAGGTTCACATTTTTGTGTGAAGACCATGTGGTATTCAGAGTGCTAAAGTCAATGTTTTATTTTTTCTTAGTGCCAGAAGAGCCAACAAGTACATAAATGTACCTACAACAAAACACTCGGATTATAAAACATGCAACGTATAAGGCCTATGTGGAAAACTCCTAGGTTAACGTATTTAGAGAAAGGCCTTATTAGAAAATCACAACCTTCCTGTTTTCAGTCCTTTATGTTAAATTAGACCTCTGAGTTGATTTTACCTGAGTTCCTTCCATATCTCACCTCAACCTCCAGGTTTATTCCTCCCACAGACACACTCATACTCTCTAGTACTCACAGCACCCCTGCCTACAGACCCCGTGCCATTCTAACCATTAACCCTACTTCTCTGGACTTTTCCATTCGATGAGCCAATCCTTTTAATCACTTAAACCCATTCTTAAATTCAATATCCCATAACTTGCCATAAAAAATACCCTGACATACTGAACTGCTTCCACATCAGAATTCTGCTCCACATCATTCTGTACCACCTCAGCTTTTTCTCACTTTCACATAACTGCAACCAGATGAGTCCCCTAAAACAAAACATTAATGACCTCCTCACACTCAAATCTAAGGGACATTTCTCAGCCATCCATTTTCTTGACTTCCCTTCCTGACGTCTTTCTCTCCAAAATGTGATTATTAGGGTTGGCCTCTTTCTCATTCAATACATTATCTGTGGGTGGTTTAAATTAAAATATAAATTTAACTACCACCTGTACCCTGCTACATCCCCTATCTGTTTCCTAAGTTAACAATATTTCACAGAATCAGTCAGTCAGACCTTTATCTGCTGGACAAATCGCAGAGACCCTTGACTGCAATACCTATAAAGCGGAACTCATTTTCTTCTAAAATCCAGCCCCCACCCAGAAACCACTTTCTCCTCCTTCTGCACTTGCTCTACTAGCTAATGATAATCATTTTCTGAGTTCTCCAATTAGGAATTTATAAAGTCTTCTTCCTAACCCTTTATTTATCAAGATCTATCTCCTACATCTGCCATTATCAAAATGCCTTAATTCAACAATCAGTCATCTCTCACCGAATTTCAAAAACTTCCTAACAACTCTCCTTGCTTCAGGACTCCCATACCCAAGAGGCATCCTTGGATACCACCTACACATGATCTCTTGAAATATATTCTGCCTTTCAACTCCTTGTTCTAAAATTCTCTACTAGTTCCAAATTACCTATAATATCACACTGAAAATCCTCTTTGTGGCTGACAAAGTCCCTCAATCTATTATTCTAAAAGAAACGCTACATTTACCATATTCTAAATATGTATTTCCACATTCTTAATAATCTGTACTGCCTCTACAACTTTTCATGTATTATTCTGTACCTTCTGCCTCCATTCATGCTAAAACATGAATTACAGACCAAAGAAGAAAATAAAAACAAGGTTTCAAACACAAAGAAATTAAGTGCAGTACATTAAATGTATAGGTTTTAGACAAGTTCAATTTGGAGAGATCACTTGATCTAAAAAAAGGACTAGGGGGCAAATGTGTGGATTATGTACAAATGTGTGGATTATGAGTAAGACTTGAGGAAAAAAATATAAACAAAGGAGCAAAAGCTGTAGTGAAGAAAAACTGAGTATCTGACACAAGTCAGCTAAAGAATCGTGAAAAAGCTGGGTGCAGTGGCATACCGGCAGAGCCATGCACAGGGGGACAAGTGGAAGGGTCGTGTGAGACCAGCCTACACAACAGACCAAGATCCTGGAAAGAGAAAAGGAAGAAACAATTAAAATAACGTGCCAGGCACACAACCCTGTAATCCTAGCATTCTGGGAGACTGAAGTAAGAGGACAGCAGATCAAGCCCAGCTTGGCCAATTTAAGGACCCAGCAAGACTGTCTCAAAAAATTAAATGAAGGCTGTGGATATAGCTCAGTGCGAAGGTCCTGCATTAATATCCTGGATGATGATGATGTTGATGATGATGATGATGACGATGATGATGATGATGATAAAAAAAACACTTCCAACAAATTGCTGAGATATAAGGACAATCCAAAACATCATAAGTTCACTAGGAAGACAGTCATTTCCCCAGTAAATTGTTGTGTTTTTTTAGGGTTCGGGGGGGGGATTCTTTCTCTTTTTTTTTGGTGAGACAAGGTCTCACTTTTGTAGTTCAAGCTGGTCCTGAACTCAGCCTCGAACTTACAGCAATCCTCCTGCCTGCCTCCTGAGGGATGGTATTACAGGTGTGAGTCACCATGCCCGGCAGTAAATTGTATTTTCATTGAAGAACTAGGTTAAAACAAGTTGGTAACTGATAAAGGAAACATGCTATTAATTTAGACAAGTGGCTGGCAAACTAAAACTCACAGGCCAAACCTAGAATGATCAAGGGTATAGTGGAAATGTCCATTAATTCATATTACAGGGCCGGGGATTTAGCTCAGTGGTTCTGGCGTCTGCCTGGCAAGTACAAGGTCCCAAGTTCGATCCCCAGTACCACATACCACAATGCTGGGCATGGTGGCTCACGCCTATAATCCCAGTACTTGGGAGGCAGAAGCAGGAGGATTGTTGTGAGTTTGAGGCTAGCCTGGCTCCATTAAAAAAAAAAAAAATTCGTACAATTGCAGAGTTTAAATAGTAAGTACTTGTGACAGAAATAATATGGCCTTGGGCTAGGCATTTAGCTCTATGGTTCCAGTGCCTGCCTTGTAAGCGCAAGGTCCCGAGTTTGATTCCCAGGTAACCACATACAACAATACCAAGTGTGGAGACTCACACCCACCAGCAATCAGTACCACATACCACAATGCCGAGTGGTGGCGCATACCTGTAATCCCAGGAGGCAGCAGCAGGATTGCTGTGGGTTCAAGGCTTGCCTGGGCTGCACACAGAGTGAGCTCAGGGCCACCCTGAGCTACAAACCGAGACCCTGGCTCAAAAAAAAAGGAATAATATGGCCTTCAGAATCTAAAATATTTACCTTCAGGTCCTTTGTAGGAGAACTGTACCAACCTCCAATTTAAACTACTAACAAAGAAATCAGACCAAAATTTATAATTGAGTGTAAACTACGAAATATGATATTCTACATTGTTCACTACTACAATACAAAGTGCCTGGTATGTTTACTGAATTCGTAGGTGCTGAGGCTAGAAATAAAGTAAACAACCATTAAACTCTGGAGGAAAAAAGAAGGGGAAGAACTACCAATTTTGGCAAAACTTAGAAAGACAGAAGGAAACCAGGATTCTGGAGGACATCATGGAACAGAGCTGTGCCTACCATGGCATTAAAATTTTTAATAGATGGAAATGTTTGTGATGCATTTAAATAATTAGCAACACAAGTCAGAAGATGAACAGCATTTACGACCACAAATTCAACACGCACCAACTGTGTGAAACTATGCCAAACAAGCAAACTACTAATTATCCTTAAGTATTTCATCTTCCCTTTTTTGTGAGAAAACTTCCTGGGCATGTGGCCAATGAGCTCGGCTCCCTGTCAGCTAGGAGTAGCCTGTGCCTAAGTTCTTGCCAGCAAGATGTTACCATAAGTTACATATGTGGTCTCCAGAGGGTTCTTTAGAAGGAAAAGGTCTACCCTCCTCTGCTTCCTCTTTTGCAAGTGGAACACAGTGAGACACATCCAGGCTCAACCATGCACCTATTAACACCAGAAGAAATGGCAAAATTTAAAAGACAGAAGGAAACTACAATCCTGGTTGACATCACAGAACAAAGTTGTATAACACTGGACTGTCTTGTGAAAGTTTTTCTTTTTTCTCTTCTTCCTTTTGGTGCTGAAGATTGAATCCAGGGCCTTGTACACAACTAAGCAAGCACTACATTTCTAAGCCTCATTACCAGCCCTTTTCCCTTTTTCCTAACCACACACATGAGATTTTTTTCATAGTAGTTTCGCTTATATCTCGGATATTTTGTCCTAAGGGAAAAATACTCTGTACAGCACAGATGACACATGTGGAATTATCTCCTGATGTAGGCAAGAAGAAAAAACCCTGTAACTAGAGCAAACTCAGAATAATTAAGATGATGGACTTATAAATGATATGAATTGAAGGGAGAGTACAAGAAATTAAAAAGCATTTTAAAAGTATTTAATTTGAGGACTGGGGATTTAGCTCAGTGGTTCTGGCATCTGCCTGGCAAGCGCAAGGCCCTCAGTTCAATCCTCAGTACCACATACCACAATGCTGGACGTGATGGCCCACACCTATAATCCCAGCACTCGGGAGGCAGAGGCAGGAGGACTGCTGTGACTTTGAAGCTAGCGGGGGCCACATAGTGAGTTCAGGGCCAGCCTGAACTAAAAAGTGAGACCATGTCAAAAAAAAACAATGTATTTAACTTGAAAAGATTAAAAGGGGGAACACAACAGTCTTCCAACACTGCTACTGTTTTGTCTCCTGGAAGTTTGTAAACTGAAAGCTTATTCCTAGTTTGGTGATACTGAGACTTGGTGGAAGCTTTCAGAGTGGGGCATTGTTCTTAGAGGAGATTACTATAGCCCTCACAGGACTCAGTTCCCACAAGAATGGATTGTTCTAATGGAGCTCTGCACATCTTCTGAATCTCTCTTCTGTGTTACCTCTTGCCACTCTCATGCACACTCATCATTTTAACGCTACCCACCATAAGACACACTGGAGCTGAACAGATGTCAGTGTCATGTTCTCAAATCTCCAGAAATATTAGCAAAATAAACCTTTTTTCTTTATAAAGTACCCAAACTACAACATTTTGTTATAACAACAGAAAATAGACTCACCATTTTATCACAGAAGATAATTACATAAACTTAAAAAGAGAACAGAAGACACATAAATCTGGAAACACACTGAGGATACAAATTCTAATCCTTGGCAATAACTGAAACATTAGACTTAAAAGAAACCTAACTAGAGAAAATGTGTAGAGTTCAGAGAGCGAATCTATTTAAAAACTCAAAAGGAAGTAATACAGGCAAAAGAGAGAATGTAAAAAGAATGGTCAAGTGGTCAGAAAAATTAAAAAGAAAGCTTTTCAATAAGAGCTCAGAAAAGCTGCTAAGTCTTTCTTTAAGATTAAGGTGACATTAAAAGATGATTCAAAGAAATTACAGGGACAGAAACCACATTTGTATGGTTTGAAGAGAGATGAGCATATAGGCACAGCAAGTGTGAAGCATTCTTTCAAGAAGTTGGCTGTGAAAATCAGACTGACAGAAAGGAAAAGAGGATCAAGAAAGAATATTTAAAATGAGAAGACCGAGAAACCTTCTAGTTTTTTTTTTAAACTTCTACTCCCACCAGCAATATAAGAAAATCTGTTTCCCCACAACTTCACTGATAGAATGTTATCAAACTTGGATTTTTAATAATTTACCAAGCAAAAAACTGCCACACTGGTAGTTTTAATTTCGTTTTTGTTAGGAATGAAATTGTATATCATTTTAGATATTGAAGGGCCACTTGTATTTTTTTTCTGTGAAATCTACTCACATTGTTTATTTTTATATTATGTTACTATTTCTCTTATCTATTTCTAGGGCATTTTGCTATCTAGGAAAAATTAATCCTCTGTCAGTGATGAGTTGTAAATTTCATAATGTCTTTTGACTTTGATTATAGTCTTGTTTGGAGAGGATCCGTTTTGCCATTTCTTAACTATAAAGAACGTCTACAATGTAGTCTTCCACTTTTATGTCCCTATTTTATATATCTAAATCTTTTATCTCATTTGAAACTTATGTAGTATATAGTGAAAACACAATAAATACAAGATAAATACAAGACAGTTGCCCAGGTGTCAACACTACCTTTTCTCTGTCACCAGTGATCTGAGACATTGGGGTCTGTATCTAGATTTACTTTTCTACTTTACTGTAAGTGTTCATAAACTAGTACACATTGATTTAATTAAAGTATGCTGATTACGGGCATGACACTCCGCCACCACCGCTTCTTTTCCTTTTTGGCTGTTTGTGTCTATTTATTTTTTCATATGAAATTCAAAGTCAGCTTGGTTATCCCAGAAAAAAAACAACTATTTTTATTTTATTTGGGTTGTGCTCAGTTTATAATTTAAGGAAAACTGTCATTTTGATATTGATTCTTCCTATCCAAGAATAGTGTATTTTCCCCATTTGTCTTCTTTTATGTGAACATGTTTTAATACTACTAGAGAGAATCTGATTTTTTTAAAAGGTGTAATTAACACAAGCTGTGCTACATCTATCACCTCACAATGAATGTAATCATTATGTACTGAACATATCTACTAATACAACTTAAAAAGAGGATAAAGTGAAAATGATTGCTAAATATGATAGACTAGTCACATGACATTTTTAGGTAGAAAGGCTATATAAGTCCTAGAAAGTGAAAAAGAAAAGGAAAAATACAAGTTATCAAAACATTTTTGCAAGCTGAAAAGTACATTGGGGGAATGACCCCCTAGGAACTTTGAGTTTTGGGTGCTTATGTAGACTGTGCTATGGAACCACAGGAAGGTCAAGTAATATACAAGGTGGGGAATAAAGCCTGG
>PVIR01017702.1:0-34303 GCA_004026965.1 Petromus typicus | reverse complement strand
TGTAGTTACTGAATGAGACTCTCACAAAATAAAATGTTTTGGGGAGGTAGCTCAGCGTGAAGACCCTGACTTCAAACTCTTGCACCACATACACCTTGACCCACATGAAAGTTCTCTAAAAGGAGAATTTGAATGAACTCTTTCTAAAAAATGATGTAGATTTATGTGCTATACTATTGATCACTACCCAGTGTACACATGAATCAAAATATACTTTAAAAACATAAATAAATATATGTCAATGACAACATTTTATTCTTCATCTCTTACTTAGGAATGTTTAGCATGTACATTCTGCACTGTTCTTGTTAATTTACTTACATCAGTGGAAGGGCAGGCCTATTTTCTTCATTTTACCTTTACAAACTTTCAGAAAAACGAATGTTTTCATGTTGACTTTGGTAAGCTGTCATTTTGTTACAACATAAAAGAAAAGTGGGTGGGTTCATTGTTTTCACTGAGTTATTCATAAGTTGTTGATTTTCTTTTTGAAAAAAAGCATTAAGGAGAATGTTGGTTTATTCCTTTTATAGAAAGAAAAGTAAGTTCTAGAGAGTAGTTTGTAAGATTTTTTTTATAAAAAGAAATTGAAGTGTGAAAAATTAAAAGTGAACTATATTTTACATTAATTGCAATTTTATATTATAGAATACTGCTTATGTTTAAAAGATCAAAACATACTCTTTCCTATAATAAAATATGTAGGAGTTTGTAATAGTTTAAAAATTTCAGACAGACATACACTAGAATCAATTGGCCAAACTATAATAATGATACTTCGCTTCTCCTCTAAATATTTAGATCTTTCTCTTAAAAGGCAATACATTGTTTCTATGATAAAAACATTTGTCATAACCGATTCCCTGAAGTTCATAGGTCTGCTGAAATTTATACAATTCATGACCACCAGGGGACAGAGATACCGGCAGCCTTTATGCTCAGCTAACGTTTAAAGTAAATTTTTGGAAATCTTTCAAAATCATATAACTCCCCAAATTTGACAGGGAGAGGCACTCACATGTTTTTACCCAGTGATTCTAACACAAACTGTGTCTGGCTTATGGAAGTCTACTAACTGAATTCATCTAGGCAAAAAATCATTTGAGGGAAATGCATATAAAATAATAATAATCACAATAAGTTTTAGTGATATTATCACAATCTTCCCCAAGGAGCTCCAAGCACTTGGCAATTGTCTCATTTATTCTCAGAAGCTCCGTGGGAAGGAGTAATGTGATAAATCACCTCCTGAAGAGGTGATTTAAATAGGATCATCAATTTTGTTTCTAATAAATATACGTTGGTCAACAAAAATTACAGTTGATTTTTAGGGAAATAAACTTATTCTTTTTCTTTATAAGAAATAAATAACCAAACAGAAACTTTATTGAAAATTAACTGTGAAAAATAGCTCTCATTACTTCTCTTTGTATTTTCATCAAAACCCAATTACCTGTCATTCCTATGACCTATTTTCAAAATTCCATTGAAGTCAATGAATAACAAGATTCTTAGCAATCTTTTGTCATGTGTCATTTGACTATTGGTGATCAAGATGGAGAGCACCTTAAATGAGAAATTTCAATCAATAACTATCATCCACTCTATTGATTGAACACTTAGTTACCGTAGTAATGACCTAAATTTTATAGAATTTGTAGACTTGCTTAATTTTAAGGAGCAATTAAAATCCTAAAGTAATATAATTCTTTTTATAGGTAACTCAAGAAATTAATGCTATGAGAAGTACATGCATGTGTTTATCTGAAAATAGTGCCTCCTGCTATACTGGATATATAGATGACCTTTCCACTCAGGGGTCAGAGTTCATATTAAGCCCCAATCCTAAGTAAATTGAGATGAATGGTTTAGCTTTTGTCCCTGGTGTAAAATAGTCCATGTGACAAAATCACCATACATCTGTTTTTGTAAAATTGGCATAATTGGCATTCTCGTAGGACCTTGCTGGCATCGAAGCTGAAACTGTTTCTTACAGCAAAGGATGATTCCTTTCTAAGTTATGAACTTCAAAAAATTCTATGAATTATGGCCCAAAATATATCTGTACACTTGCAAGGAGGGAGAATTTTGTCTCGTAATTATCAGTTTGGTAATTGATAGCTACACAATATAAACCTAATGTATTTGCTAGGATAGTTGTATCCTTGGGAAATGATGAAGAGTTGAAATAATTCTGAAATAATTCCACTGCTTTAATTTTATTAATAGTTTTATAAGTATCTGCAGTAATTTTACTGAGAATAAAACTTGCTCTAAATTCTAAGGAATTAAAGGTTTTTAATAAGTATCATCAACTTTTAAATTTAGATACATTATTAAAATATTAGAACTCAAATTTGACAGTTTTTCTGATGATATGAATTGCAACTGGAAAAATGTCTTAAAATTAACTTCTTGTTCTTGTTTCCTTTTGTTAATACTAGACTAATATAATTTTTGGAAAATTATATTGTGCATATTGAAGACAAATCACTTTGAGAAACTTCCCTAGGCAGAAAGACTCTATGACATACAATGTTGTTAATTGGAAAATAAGCTAATCTATAGAGATGTAAATCTTATATATCAATTAATTAGTTAACCTAGATTTTGAGGGAGGAAGGATTGATTTTAGTTTCATTTTAAAATAATTTTCAATAGTACAAACAGGCAAGCTGGAGAATCGATAAGGAATTGGAGTGTTCAGTGTTTTGTATTGGAACATTTGTGAAAATATGAGTTATCCCATTATCCTATTTCCTCAAAGCAAATGTTTGACACTCTTGTAATAATTTTTAAAGTTAATACATACATTTGAATTTGGTTATTTTTTGAATTTTCATTTCATTTAATTATCATTTTAAGAAAAAAAAAACTTCATCTCTTCTGTCCTATATCATACACTAAAGCACATATATGAAATAGGTTGGTTTTGTTGGTAGGACTTAAACCTTTTCTAAAAATTTCAAGCCCCACATCAGATTCATTTTTACTGACTACCAGAGTTGTACTGTTGGATTACCCAAAACTGTCACTCACCTTACAAACTATACAAAGCCATGCTCTCTCCCAAACCACAAAATTAATAGGACACTTGAAGTAGGTGGGCTCTGATGCTACTGCCAGGTGAATTATTTACTGCATTAAAACTCACATAAGTGTGTTTCCTTAAGTTTTTGTTTTTCTTGGTAATTTCATACCAAACTTATTTAACAAAAATCAGACCATTGGACAACTGTAACACAAAAAGAACAATATTTATTGCAAAATGATAAGATAGGAAAGATTGATGTATGTTTCCAAAATGAGCTGCTATGATTTAGAAATAATTATAGACTAAAAGATTTAGGGAAATATCATAGATATTTTGTGAAAATAGCAACAACCAAAATAAGAAGTGAAAGCACCAACTGCCATACCTCTTGCAGGCTCAGAGATAAGTCAGGTATTTATTTGTTCTCCTCTCTGTTGCTTTTGAAGTTCATCTGTGCTCATTATCTTTAGCCTAAAAGGACAGGGACATCCTGGAAGTAGGAGAGTAGCTATGGCTCTTGCTAGTAGAGAAGGGTTACCATGGGAATTATCCCTACATGACATGCTTTCTTTCAAAGCTAACAAGTTTTCCTAATTTTTAAAGAAGATAAGATGTGAAAAGAGAAGTTGAAATTTTTTGTTTCCCACTAAATGTTCATATATTGATTTTAATATCATTAATTACAAATTTCTTATGATATTCTAGTATGAGATATAATTTTTGACTAAATATCTTAATCTCTGCCTTAGTTGTATTTCTCTTTGTTTTGGCATTCTTTTTATATTCTTAGTGTACTTTTAGGTCTCAGAACAATTGGAATTGCAATTTTCCAGAGGCAGATTCTGAATTGCTTCTTGTGGTGGCTATTTCGAAGTTGTCTGGCGAGAGGAAAAGGCTGTCCTTACTTTGGAGTGCCTCCTCTCCCACCACTGGGAATGCACAGATTTTCTGGTTAATATTTATGTCAAAGGTGTGAACTTTAATTCAAAATGAGAAAACATATTTTGAAATGAAAGAAAGCTGTAAATCTTATGTGTTGGAAACAAAGAGTAACATTAAGACAGCTTTTGCAAAGATGTTTCCTTCTGTTGTGCCATCATTTCCCGCGGGAAGTGATAGAAGCCATTTCGTTTTGACTCTTTTAAATGAGAATGAACAAATCACTCTATTGAGAATAATCTTTGTTTAGATGAACATCATATAGAATTAAACATAATCATTTTTCCATTGCTAATTTCCGAAACCTCCAATGAACCAGTCACTTAACAGTCAGCTTTAATGTTCACTCCAAAGGGAAATATTTCTTGAAAGTGTAATTCAAGCACATTATTCATTTTGGGGAGATAGTGAATACCATCCAAACAGCATGAGAGAAGGCAGAATTGGAAATAGAACATGTGAATGAAGATTTTAATGTTGCTTTGAACATTAACTTCTGCACAATTCCACAGTATGGCATGCATCTCACTATGTTCATAGAAGACATTAACAGAAATAGCAGGAGACACATTGCAGCTGGCAGTTTAAAGTCCTCCTGCCACTTGTTCTTATATAACCCAGAAAATTATTATAATACTTTCTTCATGTTTTTAAAAAGTCAAATATAAATCTAGAGTAGAATAATAACTCGTGAAGTGGTAATTTTTTTTAATTTATTTTTTCAACAAAGTTTTATGGAAATACAGCCATACTTGTTTGTTTATGTTTCATCTTATATTCATGCTATAAGTACAGAGTCCAGTAGGTGTGACAGACAGTACAAAATGTAAAAGTCTAACACATTTGGTATGTTAATCAGGAAAGGTTGGATGATGTCTTGTTTTAAGATAGAAGGGTCATATTTATGCCTTCGTGGATTCAAAAATTTAAATTCCAAAATGGAAAAAATGTAGAATTAGTTTAAGAGGGCACATAGGAGACAGAGGAAGGTTGATGAGGTAGATTTGAAAATGTGAAATAAGAAATAGTTGAGACAATAAGAATGCAAAACAGGAATGATGGATGATCTTGATCAAGATCTTCTTTAGATATCCATTACCATGTGTGAAAATGATCAACTTGATATATTTGCACAGTGGAATAAAATTGAAGGTAGGGCAATAGAGAAGAATTTTAGTGAAACAGATGTTGATTCAATGCCAAAAGATAAAGACTAATAGAATCAATGTATGATGAAATTATTTTTTCTTTAAGTTAGTGACTTCAGTACTTCATTCATTCTAGTTTAGACTACTTGAATATTTGTCTATGTTCTCTGTAGTGAGACTGAAAATCTTTCTATTCTTTAAATCAATAAATGTATATTAAGCATCTTTATTTTTTGTTGGTTTTAAACACTGTCTTTGACAAGCACTTACCCTTAGCAGCACATATCAAGCAATTACCTCTCTTGAACTGATTTGGTAGAATTTTTGGCAGGAAAAGATCAATTGCTAGAAAATATTCAGTGTGTCCAGACAACTGGGCTTCTCTCATAGAGTCCATGGCAGGCAACACATTCTGGCAGCAGTTGGATTTGGACTTGTAGCCTCCAGAACTGTGAAACAACCAATTCCGGTTGTTGAGGCAAATAGTTTGTAATATTTTGGTTAAGATGGCCCTAGTTCTAATATATCATCCTCACTCTTCCAGGGCACCCAGGTGCTTCTAGCCTCTGGCAATGTTAACTTTCCCTTTATCGCCACCTGTATGTGGCCTTCTCCCCTGAGTCTTTTGTTTTTAGTAGGACAATACAATCCAAAAAAGATTAAACTTTAGTGTAAGTGTCCTTTAGGATTATTGAATAATGACTATTTTATCAATTTAGATACAACTCCATGCATACTTGTGTGTTACCTGTAAAGTAAGAAAAGTGTTCTTCTCCCCTTTAGCAAAACTCATAAATGAAAAATGCAGTGGATTTGGTCATCTACTGCTTCTCTTTTCCTTTGAAATGATCAGTAGTGTTTTGGAAGTCATGGTCAATAGGCAGCCTGCCTGATGAATGCAGAGGCCCAGCCCAAGCCATTGAAGTTTGTGTAGATGTTCCTTCCTGTGAGCTACTGCTGTCTACATCTCTCTCAGGGACTTTCTAGACCATTGAAAAAGTGAGCAGAAAACCATCCACTTCCCATGGCAGTTCATTGAGTATAAAGTTTCCTTAACTTGCACAAAGCTGAGATTTGTCCTTTGAGATCTGTCTCCTAAACAGCTAGACCTACTTTTTGGAAGTCCTCATCTCCTAGCTGGTCTATCTCAAAAGCCTCCTTCATGGCACAGACATACACACAGATGTGGATGCACCTGACTCTCCATAAGTAGCCATTAGGGTTTCTGAAAATGTAGGCCAAAGCATGTTAACTTTCCCAGGTGACTTAGCACTCAGTACTTCCTATTTCACTCACAGGAGGATTGCAATAATGGGCATAACCTTATGAATTCCTGCACAGTTTTGGTCTTCATTTTAAAAATTTTATTCTACAAATTTCCTTTTGTCTATACCACCATTATAGTTATATTTCAGTTTCTGAAGTTTATGAAGATATTTACCATGATTTAAATATTGATAGGTGTATTCTTTGACTGTTATTACATTGGAAACTCTTTATACATTTTGAGATTCTGCTTATAGGCCACTTAACTTTGAGAAAAGTGTATTCCCAAAACTCTGCAGTCATTCTTTCTGATATCCCACATTATCACATTGAACCACAAGTTTCACACATGTACTTACATACTGTACACTTACATTTCTATTTAGTATCTACAGTAAGTGCTCAGCAATACACCATACTTTTCAATGAATGGATATAGGGTTTAATATGTAACAGAGAGTGGAAACATTAATCACCTTAAAGTCTGTGTGCTTCGAGGCTTTTCATTTATTAATTTGTTTTTACTTCAGTTGAGAATTGCATTTATATTTATTTACTACAAATACTTCAAAATAAAGTTTGTTTGTTTTTTTTTTTTTTCTTTCCACGAAAGCACTTTCAGGCTATCATCATTTAGCTTAATGGAAAGATTAGTGAAAGTTAAAAAAATATTTTTAACATGTGAATAGGAAATGATTCTGCTCAGCCTTTCTCATGTTTGTAATATTGTAGCTTTTGAGTACTTTGAGTAAAATGGTAAATATATTTAAAAACAATTACCCTTTAAAAATTATAGTAATCCAAATGGGATTAAAAACTTGCTCAGAGGAAAACACTTGCAATTATATTTAATTACTGTCATTAAAAATAGTATTGAATGGGGTGAATGATTTTACCTCAGTGATCTGAAATCCAGGTAAATATAGACCATTTTTCTAGTGTTGTGTTTATCATAAGAACCAAGCAGAGAGAAAGAGAGGAATACATTTTTATTTGGTGAGAGAGAAAGCCTACTGTTTCTAAAATCATTTTTAGGCTAAAACAAATATGAAAGGAAATCTTTTTTCTATAATTGTTTACAATTCATTGAAAGGATTGTCCTCCCTGCAAAAGAAGGGGAAAGGTTGGGAAAAACACATTACAGAAAACAAAGATCAATGGGGCAATATGATTAATTTGAAGTTAAAGTAAGGAAGGTCTCCCATTTGTCACCCGGTGCCAATTTGCAGTAAACACCAGCATTTCATCAAAGGGTGCTGTGAACTACTTTTAAGCCATCAGCTTTCCTGGAACTAGAATCTAGGACCTTCCTGTGTCCCCGAGAGCAGATTCCCCGTGATTAATCTTTGCTGCTTTTCTGTCAACATGAATACTAAGTGATTTCCTCCCTCGTGCACTATTAAGTTGTCTTATTTAATGTTACCTTTTGAGTACTTCATGGCTTGACCCTCACTCTGAATATCAACAGAGAAGCTTGTCCAGTGGGCGTCATGCAATTCTCCAATCTCACATGTGAAATTCCACTGCCCTCAACCTATCTAGTCAACAGAACGAGGGAATACAAGAAGTTGGGTCTATACATTTTAACTTATTTAACAGTGGCTGTTTTGATAACCATTTTAAAAACAAATTGCTTACTGCCTATGTAGCCCAGCATTAACATCACAAATTAAAATCCCATGTGTACAAGTAAGCATCCTCATTAAACAGATAAATGTTAATGTTTTATTTTTGTCACTAGTCCTGTTCACATGTATGAATTATAGATGCAAATATACATTTAGATTTGGCATAAATATTCAAGTATGTTCAGATTGTTCTCACAAATATTAGTAGGTAAGGCTATTGCATTTTCTGTTATCCACCTCTGTGCAGGCCCACTTTAAAATGTCAGTCACTATCATCTCACCTCATGTTTCCTCCTTTTTCTTTTTTCTAGGACTTAGTTTTTAAATCTTGCCCCATCAACCTGTGTCATAACTCTAGAATGTAAAAGAAGAGTTAGCAAAAGATGATTTTTTATGTGACTTGCTTCTTTCCAAATGCCTACTAAGTTACTTTTCTGAGAGTGTCTTTGTATTTATCTATTATATCTTTAATTGATCAAGAAACAGTCTTTTCTAACTTATCAGTGTGTTTATTGGTTCAGCTGGTTTGCTGACAGATGTTTCCTTTAGGATGGAAGAACTAATACAGCTAGTTCAATTAAGAGAAAAAAAATTAGTTAGTGCCCTTGCTGAATTCACAATTTTGTATTTCACTCTCATTTTTAGAGCAGTATCCTCTGAGAAGCATCACCTTTATTGTTTTTCCCTGCTTCTGTGATGTAGGTCAATCCTTGGAGCATTATCTAGAAATGCATGCATGAATGAATGAATGAATGAGTAAATGAACACACGCAGTCCTTCAGAAAATAATGTTATTTCAGCACAATAAATATGTCTCTAAGGACAAAGTGAGATTAGAGTATAGTAACCTTTTCTGTACAACACCTTAAATATTTGGACATTGCTTTGTTTTAATAACTTAAAACATCAAATTTTGTATATTCACTATTTGGGAATAAAGTTCTTGTTGTTAAGTTGTTGTTATGTTCCTTAAAATTTCAAAAGGGAAAATTTGCCTACATTAAGATCTGTCTTTAATAATGCATCATAAATTGGAAAACTAATTTATCTTCTAGCCAGTATAAAATATGCATCTACCTAAAATGCATCATACTTTTATGTATTAACATTGTAATTAATACATTGATGATCTATATTGTCACAATAGGGGAAAGCAAATTAATTAGGAAGGATATTTTAGTGGCACTTAAAATTATGATCCTTTCCTGAAATGAGGAAATGTTAGTAGTTTGAGAATTTTTACTACCTTTTTAAAAAATCTGTCTTAGAAGGGCACATTCTTTTTTCACAATTTATTCATTTACTGTCGTAAAATTTAGTCTCATAAAAATAAATTCTATATTATCATTTCAAACACTGATTCTTATTGTACCAATTTAAATCTATCAGACTGTACATTGTACATTATACTGTATACTGTATATTATATATCGTATAGTATATTATAAATATGTTATATTGTATACTATATATTATACTGCAATTTTGCATTGTTTTTTGAAAGATCTGAATCTTCAGGAATACATTAAACAAGTTCTCATGTATAGCACCTAATTTAAAAATTTATACCTTGTTTCATGGAAGAGAGAGAGCATACAAGGCACTAAAACATCTCATAGCAACTTGTCAATAGATTTAATTTGTTATATAGTAAAAAAAAAAAAAACCTCATCTTTTTTTCTTTTTTGTTACTAGGAATTGAACTCAGGGCTTTGTGCTCACTGCGCAGGTGCTATACTGCTGAGTTACATCCCTAGCCAAATTATAAAAATTTTTAATTGTAAAGAAAACTGGAGAAAAGAAAGTTTCTTTGTAGTTCAAGCCACATGTAATTAATGATGTATAAAATGAAACTGAAATCCTTGCAGACTATTTCTTTAAAAACTGAATAAATCTGTTCAAAGAAAGATTAATCTTTAATGTCTTTTATTAATAATATCTAGTATAAATAATGCATCACTTTACATCATAAATGAGTCACAAGACTGTATAGACTGTAAGTCTGTATGAGGCCTTAGTTATTTGCTTTGATTAAACCTGTAGGTTCAATATTTAGAGATGTTTGAATATTGAATGTCTTTGATCTCCAGAAAAGAAGCAAAAATTACAAATTTCCTGTTTTGACTTAAAATTTTCAGCAAAGTGACACTCACAAGACCTAGTTTTTGAAGAACTATTTAAAATTAAATAAACTAAAGGGTTTAATGAATATGTTAGACTATGCACATCTTCAAAATCATACCAAAATCACTCAAACTGGGAATTTTATTTTATTTATTTATTTATTTATTTATTTTGAGACAGGGTCTCGCTTTGTAGTTCAGGCTGGCCCTGAGCTCAGCCTCAAACTCACATCACAGCAATCCTCCTGCCTCTGCCTCCCGAGTGCTGGGATTATAGGTGTGAGCCACCACACCCAGCACTGTGGTACGTGGGACTGGTTGCTGCTGGTCATGAGTCTCCATACCCAGTATAGGTATGTGGTTACCAGGGATCAAACCTGGGTCCTTGCACTTGCAAGACAGGTTCTGGAACCACTGAGCTAAATCCCCGGCCCCTGGGATTTCCTTTTGATAGATGTGTTGTCTCCCATGCAAAATCTTGAGCAAAAGAAATATAACCAAGTGCATGTTAAATACATGTACTTGCCCTTTGAAAATGTAAAGCCAAAAAATTTTGTTATGTTTTGCAGCCCTTCTACACCAAATGTAGTGACAGTTTGATCTGAGTTCATATAGAACATTCAAATTCTTGTATTCTCCTTGTGTACCACAGGGTCATTAAGAAAAGTTGTATAGAGACTGAAGTAATCTTAGCATTCTATGTTTAAAATTTCAAAAATTTAGCTCTAGTGACATATCTGTCATATTTGAAACTGAGCTAGCTAGTGGAAACTGAGCTAGTTAGTAAAAATTTAACCTCAGTGTTTTGAGAGGCTGAGTTAGGGAGATCGTGAATTGCAGAGAGATTTAATAACATACTTTTATCTCATTTTCATAATTTGACCTTGTTTCGAGGAAGACAGAGAAAAATGTTAATATTTCTTAAACATGTTATATATACCATGTTACTATTTTAGGCACCAGAAATACTATTAAGTTCTCAAGAAGAAATATGATCAGTCAGAAATAACTGAAATTGTAAGGTAAGAGATGATGTAGGACTTCACATACTCTCATGTTCAACTTAACAGTAGTCCTGTTATCATCCTAGGTTTTATGAGAATCCCTAAAGCTCAAGAAGGCGAGACATATGTCTATGTTAGATATTTTACTTATCAAAGGGAAAAGGGCCTTGGTTCTAGTTGCAGGGCAGAAGACTGGAGCTGCATGTGTTTGTGACTCTGGCCTCCTTAGTACCCTGCATGGAGTGTTCACTGGGTTTGTTTCTGTACTTAATGGAACCAGCACTATCATGGAAGTCACTGTTCATATTGAAGCCAATTAAAAGTAGTTTATAAGCTATATCTTCTCTCCACTCCCAAGGAAAGACCTCATTTCAGCACCTGAAGTAACTGCATTATCAAAAGAAAAAATTTAAAACAAACAATAACAGAAAAAGTAAACACTACATTTTACTAGTTTCCAGTTAAAGATGTACATGGAGACATATTTGAGGATTTACAACACAAAGGAGCTTTCTGAGTGATTATTCTTTGGCTGACAGTTTTGTTTTCCAGGAACATTTTTCCCCAGCACACATCTAAGCAAATTGTATGTACTAAATCATTTTCTTCTCATAACTCAGAGTAGGAGATACTATCTCTGTCAGGTTACACTTCGGTCCCAAGACAACAATTTGTCCAAGTCACCCAACTCCCAAATCTAGATCTCAAATTCCTGTTCAGAGTCAGTGCTCTTCAACGTCCCTCCTGTACTGCCTCATGCAGATACTGTGGTTGTTAAAATAAATATTTTACATGCATGATGTCATTTTATCCTTAACACCATAGAAGAAGTAGATAGAATTTTCAGCCCATTTTCTAAGTGGAAGAAGTAAAGCTCAGAGAGGAAAACATTTCAACACCAACTCTGAGATTGAGCTAGGTCCAGAAGGTTTGCTTTTATTTACCAAGAAATTTGTGTTATTCATTGTCTTAAGGCTGATATACAATTGGATCACTGTCTTTGTCCTCAAGTGTACCATTTTTCCAGAGCCCTTCAGTGTTTCCAGCTGTTCCCAGTAGCTTCAAAAACCCCATGGCCTGTCCATCCACAGGCTTTATCTTTTATATCTTACTCGATTAATAGAAATATGTCATGCATTCAGTTTTCCTATTCAAGCGTTAAGAGTTTGTTGTGCTCCATGAAGGCACATTTCTGTATTTCATAATAGTAATGAGACCAATGGGCTGGAATCCTTGGCTAGTCTAAAAGTTTTTTTAATAACAAAGTAATCTTGAAGTCAATTCCATATTTCACACTGTCAACATTTAATAATGTCACACACAAAAAATAAACACTTTAAATATTATTATCAAAACATATTACAAAGAAATATCGCCAACATGATTGAAACCAACTCATAAGCTCAAGTAAAGGGTAGTTCACTGAGGTTTTTGCCTTCTTCTGTTTTGGAACACTTATTTATTCATTTGTGCTAATTACTCTGTCTTCACAATACTGTTTATTCCACAAGTAGTGCTCCCTGTCCATAGGGAAATGTTGAATCTGTAAACTTAATTGAAGATCACACTGGAGCATCCATGGGTGTGCATGTCAGAGCTAACGGAGGAGGTATTGTTTATATCGCATATGCTTCAGTGAATACATTAATGAATAGCTCTGAAATTCAGAGGGTGATTTTCAGAATATATTGGTTAACTGAATTTAGACCTCAGTATGGCTCTGGTTACTAGACAAAGTCCTCTAATTTCACCGACCACAGAAAGAAGCTTTTTAGTTCAGTCAGTGTTAAATAATATTCTCACCCACATTTATTAACCTAACAACAGACAGATTTAACTGGAAAGCACACTTGACAAACGAGCACATTTTTCTCTGTCCTATTTTTTAACCTCTCTTTGCTTTTGTGTCCTGCATTTCTTCCCAAGCAGTTTTATGCAAATGAACCAATTAATGGTAGATAAAATGGTCTTCCTACCTCAGGATGTCTGTAACTGCAAGGGCAACACTGTAAGTCACGTACCTATTCAGAGGATTCTATAGGCCACTGTGAGGGTCTGATTAGCTTGACTGTGGAAGACAATCGCAGAGGCATCTGCTCAGTTAATTTTGAGAGAAAATTTACCAGATGGAGGCTGAAGATTTAAGTGATTAGAAGGTAGTAGATTGGAATACAAATTGGATTAAAAGAAATTAGATTGATATAAATCGAATTGAGTCACAACAGTTTGTGTTGTTCGTACCAAGGGCCAGTGGATTATGGGAGAAGCAGATGCTGCGATGAGATAGGAATTAATGTGGCTTTGACAGTCCATCTGCGAAGGTCTGAATATCGAGTACATCCCTAATCTCTCTCTCCATTTATCAATGCCATAATGTTAATTAGTACTTCATTCATTAAGTTACTTACAGGAGAAGAAATCTCACCCCTATCCCTTCTCTGCTTGAGAGTTTGTTATTTTGCCAAGAATGGCAAAGCTCTTTTTCGGCTGAGCTAGCTATGGCAGCCTGCAAAGGTGGGCCTGGGTCCTCTTCCTCATGATGCTGACCGCCCCTGGCATAAGCACAGTGAGAGTTTCTCCTAGTAAGTCAGTCTGAGCCATGAGTTAATACCTAAAACTAGTTCCACTAAAAAGAGGAGGCATATTAACCTCACACACACACACACACACATATATATATATATATATATATTTTATAAAGTATTCAGTGGACCATACATTTTATTTAATGGCATAAATATTTGATATTAATGTTAAGTGACACCTTCCTCCATGAGGGGGAGAATGAGACAAACATTGTGCCTATAAATATGTACTCAGATTGGTGTGTGTGTGTGTGTGTGTGTGTGTGTGTGTGTGTGCACGTGTGTATCAGTTAGCTTTGTGATGATTGAAGAGCTTGTGGGAAATTACAGTTGACTAATACTATCATGGTTTCGTTCACAGTGTTTCTCCCTGATTATTGAAAAAAAATTAAATTAAATTAAAATAAATCCATCATTTTAAATGCTTGTGCTTGTACTAAGAACACAGTCTTTTAAAATCCAAGGGGTGTGAAGGTGGAGCCTCGTTATTACACCTTTGGACATGGGAGTGAAATGTACCATAAGGCTGTTGTGTCTTGGATCACATCCAGGGAACTGAGCCAGTGGAGATGCAAAGGTGATCTTGCCTCCACGGCAGCCTGGGTGTGTGGAGCCCCGACGGACGGCCATGTAGGCATGCTCTAATGTATTAGTAATAAGCAGGCAAGTACAACTTCTGGGGACCAAAGCAATGAGATGGGCAAAAATGGAACGCAGAATCTTGTGAGGCAAGAAGCGTAGCATTAAAGGTTGTGCAAGGTCATTCAGAAATAATTGTGGTACAGTCAAATGTGGGCTGCCTGCCAGTGCACAAGCAGGGAGAATTTCTATTTTTGTTATGTGAAGGATGTCAGTGGCTCGTGCAAAAGCATTGTAAAATTTTGTGTTCCTGATAGACAATTCTATAGCCAACGAAAATCTGTATATCACTTATAGTATAAGAATAAGTTCCCTATTGGTATCTATATCTACATCCATTTTTTATCCAGCCTGAGCAAGGGCTTTCCCAGCATCCTCTATTTCTTAGGTGATTTTTCTAATTACTTCACTCTTGAAATTGGCTAAAGAAGACTGATGCTTTTAAAATCTCTATTTCTTTATCTCAGAAATAACCTGCCCTTGGAAATCAGAAATGAACCAGGGGTCAGTCTAAATCCCATATCTCTACACTTATCTGCTTTGGCCCCCACTTAAATGTTTTGTGAGGCCCATATTTCTAATTTTCCCTGGATGTAAGTTGATCATCAAGAAAGAGGGTATCCCTGACAAATTTACAAAATGAGTGGAAAAATGCATTCACCTAATAAAGAATAAAGCAGAACTATCCAAAGTGATAAAGACCAATCACTAAAATTTATCTCTTGCTATTGTGAGATTAAGTAACACCTAAAATAGTGTAACATCCAGGAGTCAGTCACATGTTTCTGTTTTGACACTTCAGTGCTCCATCTAATTGTCGTCTGTCTAATTGGTGCTAGTTATCTTCGTTAGGATGCATCGGTCCAGCAAGGTGGTGCATATTGAGCCTGGCATAGTCAAACACTGTCTTATGCACATCTTTGTTTCCATGGCTGCTCATTGGTTATTTAGTACCTTTTTGAGCCCCAAGGAGAATAACTAAAGTAGTCACTTTCTTCTCAATGAATAACAACAGAGATATAACCTCTTCATTTGCTGATTTTTTTAATTAGACACTTACTGTTTTTTCTTTGTGGAATATATTTTGGACATTTTGTACGTTTAAGTTCAAATTGTGCATGTAAGACTAGGCTGGTGAATCCTGCACATGGTGTTCATGCAAATATACTTGTAAATTACTTTTTGCTAATAACCTCATACAGAATATTCAAGGCTTAAAGACCCTTGTTAATAAGTAATATTTTTAAATTTTTTACTTAAAAGTGTTCCTATTGATGGAGAAATTGAGCCAGATTATAACTGTGCCTTTAGTATTCTTTCAGGATTCATACTTGAGGCATTTGAGGAATGGATCTATTATCCACATGGGCAGTTAGATAAATATATTAAGCTGGAGCTACATCAATGAAGCAGTGGCTCTATTTTTTTTTATTGTAGTGATTGTATTTGTTTAAAAACTATGAAATGACCTCTAATAAACATGGCCAAGCTTTAATACAGTAAGTGAAGTTTTGGCACCTTTTACTATAAATCCATCTCACAAAGACATCACGGTGCCACAAATAAATGCTGTCCAAGTGCATTCTGAGCCTTGGCATGGTTGGCTCAGAGTTTTGTGCGTTGTCTTAAGACTCATAAGGCAATTTGCTTAATCCTGGCTGTGTAAACTGGATTTAGAAAATTGCAATTTGTTATTCAGCTGGTTGAATAAATTGATTTGCATACCAGGAGAGGAGAAAGAATGTAGGCACCCCATGGAAGTGTGAGATTTGCCTCGCGTATAGTGCTTCTTCATGTGCTTAAAGTAAAGCTATTCCTAGGTGTCCTAAATTAATTTTCTAGAAAGAGAGAGAGAGAGAGAGAGAGAGAGAGAGAGAGCAAGACACTTGGAGTAGAAAAATCAGAAGGCTTTTGAAATCATGATGATGTGAAATTGAATCTTCTACAGCTGGTGGCCATGGCACAAGGAGGCAGAAGGAATTCGGAGAGAATCTTCACCTAATTTCACAGGAAAGAAATTGAAGAGCTGCATACCTAACAAGTGGGATTTTAAGCGTTAGTGACTTAAAGAAAAATGGATGATCCTAAATGTGGTCTCAGTATGGGCATAACAATTTAGCAAGACTGACTCAAATTATGAAATTTGAAAAATGGGTTTGGTGATGTACAAACAAAAAAAGAAAAAAGAAAAAAACTAGAATGATGACATGATGTGCAGAAGAGAAGGATGAATAAAATACAAGAGAAAGAATAGAGTTTGAGGTGCTGACTGAGTGTTCAGATGGTACCTGAATAAACCTCGAACTTTCTTCAGAGAGAGACACTGAACCAGAAATGTGGCTGCTGTCGCCACAGACATAACACCTGCTGCAAAGACAAAGAACACTTCTCGCTGAGGGGTTTGAGGCACACACACGTTGCGAGGCATACATTATTAATACAGATAATGTTAGAGTAAATTCAAATTTTTACTTCAGAAGTTGATATGTCATTAAAAGACTTTTTGTTGCATTTGTGATATAAATTTGTGAAATAGTTCAATCCTTATGGTGGTGAACCTATGGTGCGCATGCTCCATTTGGACTGTTTTATTTATTATCATTGATCTTTCTGAAAAGTTTGACATCACTGCTCTATATATTCTTCAAAAATATAAAAGATGAAATTCCAGTTGAACCAGCTATTTCCCTTCTACGTATTTTCCCCAAAGAGTTAAAGATGTCATATTATGGTGACAACAAATTGTAATATTTGAATATTCATCTTTAGAGCAGCATAGTTCATAATAGCTAAATGCTGGAAGCAGCATAGCTATATTGTCTACAAATGACTGAGTGAATAAGGAAAATTGCAGCACTTATATATCACAGAGTAGAGTCTGCCCTAGAGAAAGATAAACTTGACTCATTCGTAGGAAAATAGATGCACCTTGAGAATATAATTTTAAATGGAATAAAGCAGATACACAGCTTTAAATATTACAGTGTTAAATTTTAAAAAAATATGAACAAATAAAATTTCATATTGTTATTCAAGGGAATAACAATGGTTAATTCACTGTAATTATATCCAAAGCAGTTTTTCAGAGTACAAGATTATCTTTTGCAAAGAAGCGAGAAACAAAATTAAACTTTCTTTTTAGTGAACAGGAGAAACTAGTAGTATGAATCAAATAAATTATCATATGTGAAATAGTTTTGAAACAACAAAATAGATAATTTAGGAAATTATTTCAGCTCACACACTTTTTGTTATATGAGATACAAAAATACAAATATAGTAAAAAATAGAAAAAGAATAGGAAGTAGGGAGATAAATGGTTCTCAAATAGGAGCCAGATCAAGAGATGGAGGAAGGGGAGGCAGGGGAGGGGAAATAGGATGGAGAACTGAATTAGAATGTGTTGTGTGCAGCTACCAATTCCTCACAGAGAAAGTGAAATGTAATATAAACACACTAATGCAAATTTCAATATATAAAAGCAAAGTAACCAATAAATATCTTTCTTTGTTTCTACAAAGCAAATTTAAAACAGTTCAGGTGCACACAGCTATCATTGCTTTGTTTAAAAAAGAATACTTATGTAGAATATTATGCAAACATCATTCATTTGCTTACAATTTTTTAAATTGAAATCGTTATTGGTACATTACATATACGCATCATGATTGTACTCCATAATGGGGATTTGTACCAGTATAAGACACAACTTAATTCTCATTTTTTCCCATAGCCCTACCCACCTTACCACCCCCCATATACATAAAATTTGTTTCCTTTCTTTTTTGTTATAATCTCATTACTTTTCCCCCTTCACTCTATTTTACTTTGAGTATTTTCTATTTTACAATATATAACATACAATTCTAGGATTAATTTACATCTTTATTTTCTTATACCAGAGAAAAGATGCGGTATTTACCTATCTGTGACCTATTTATTTCACATCTCAAGGTATGTCCATTTAAGTATAAATGATTCAAACTTATCATTTTTTATGGCAGAGTAATACTCCATTCTGTAGAAGAACCACAGCTTTTTTATCCAGTCTCCAGTGGATGGACATTTGGGTTGTTTCCAAGATGTAGCAACTACAAACTGAGCTGCTATAAACATGGGTGCACATATGTCACTGTGATATGAGTCTTTTAATTCTTGTGTGTATTTACCTAGCAGGATATTGGCTGGGTCAAATGGGACCTCCAATCCTATTCCTCATTTGCTTACAGTTTGAACTCTTTTCATTTTCTTCTGGGTTTTCCATTTCTATTGCTTTATAAAGTTCCACTTATCATGGTTTAATGTATAGAATACTTAATGATAAAGTTAGGTCTGTATATTTTAAAAGCACCATCCTATTCTATCATTCTCTTGTCTTTCACAATTACTATAGCTCTATCCATTTTTATTTCCTTGCCTGCCAGCATTTTCTTCCCTTTCAGCATAATCCAGACTAATTCTGTAAGTTCCACTCCTTTTGTTTCGTGACAAGAAAGCATTGCATTTTGAGAGTGGCTGGATGGAGGTTAACTCCGTGTCCACATGGTAATAACCTGGGAAAGCCTAGGATGATTGGTTTCATTTGATCTCTTGTGTGATAAAGCTTCAAAGTAAATGAACTGAGTGAACATTTTTCATAAGTTTTTTTAGAAATGCAGATGTTTTTTGAGAGATGCAAGGAATTGAGCCTCATGGATTTTTGTGAAAATTTGAGCAAAAAACGGTATCATTGTGAAACATTTGTAGCATTCTCATTTGCTGCTTCTCTCCATTCAGCAGAAAAATAATTTTCTTTTCCTCTGCACACAGTCTTTTAACTGAAAACTACACCTAGTATATCTGTTGCAACAGTGATATCATCTAATAGTCACTTTGTTCTGAGACAGAAGACATCTCTTAAAAGGAAATTTAAAGTTTTATTAAATCACTCACTTTTAAAAGATGTCAATATTTTGTTAACAAACAAAAATGAAGAGAAAATGTATCTCTTAAAGAAAAATATGCTGACCAGTAAAGTAATTCACATTGCTTATCTACTCAAATAATTCTACTGGCAATTTACATTGTTTTGACAGAGGCGTTTTATAAAGTAATAATGATTTACCAATCATTACAAATCAAACTGGAGAAAGAGAGTAGTTTTTCTTAAAATGATAGCTTCTAATTTATATTTAGTTATTATTTTAATGCAGTGTATAAAGGGTAAAATTAGAACTTAAAATATTTCTGTAGGATCCTACAATTTTGAACAGATTTTATTCTAAGCTATTTGCAGCTGAGTATTTTAAGATATTTATTTGGTAAAATTCTTGTCTAAGGTCCTTTTAGTAAACAGTTCATGTAGACTTTTGAATGAAATAAAAGTGAATTTAGGTGTGTATCTGCAAAGACCGCCACAGAAATGTGACACTGTTGTCTATGTAGTTTGGTCAAGTGTGAAAATCTGTTCACTGTGCATGTGATACTTTAAGACAAAGCAAGAAGCATATGCTTTATTCAGCTATCTTTAACAATCTCCTTTGATCTCAAGGTAGGAACTTGAGCAACAAATTTGAACAATATAGAGAAAACTAAATCTAATAAACTATTCTTGCCATTCATGAGTAAAGTTTTCTTTTCATCTCTGGGATAAGTGTATTTATTTTTGATGTAGACATTTTTCCTGAAAGAAATCTGATTTAATACTAAATATGCATAGTATTATAAAATTTATTATTTATAAATTTCAAAGAAAATATTTCTTAGCTGTTACAAGGGCTTTTGATCAAAATGTGGTCATCTATAATTCTACAGAGAGAATAATAATAGTGGTTACATTTGTTCATACATCTCAACATATAGACTGGGTACTTAGTACTTTTCTGTTTGGAAGAAAGATAGCAAGCTGATTAAGATAGATGGTAATGAAAATCGCAGACCCATAGCAGAGTTAAATCATAAAGCATGTCACTTAGAATGACTTTCAACTTGGGAGATAGGAGCAGGCAGTAACAGGAAGTCAGAAGGAAATACAGAAGTTATATTTTGAATGAACTACTATGTTATAAAGATGACAAGATCTTATAGAATTTTGACTCACTATTTATAGCCATGAATTCCGTTGAGTAGACTGATAAAAGTCATATTTAATGAAATTATTCCATATTATGATAAGGCTAATAAAAGTAGCAATCATTAACTGAGTGCTTAGTTTGCACTTAACACATGGAAAGACATAATTTCATCTACTTGATTATGTTATTGATTTAAGAGTCTGTCTAGCATTTGAATATGAGCTATCTTATGCCAGAGTTTTCCCAGTGACCTACAGACAGTCTACAATAACATCATAGATGTACCATACCATTTTTCAGAAAGGAACATACACACATGCATAGAGAATTTTGTATCCAATTGCTGAGGTAGTACACCATCTTCCATTCCATAAGACGTGATAGGAATCAGATGACAGAAAATAATGAAGTAACACAATGAGATTCACACTTGAGGCTGCCTTCTTTAGTAGAATGGCAGCGGGGAGGAAATGGACTTAAACTCAGCCTCTCAGCATCCGTTGGATGTGAGGTAGCTAATGCATTTGACTCATGACAGCTACAATATTTTTTGTAATGATTTAGCTATTATTCTTTTAGGGAACTATCTTGACTGTACGGGTATTTTTAAATTGTCTTTCAAAATGTACAATACTGCAGGAGAAGTTCACTTGCATTTTTAACTAGGGCTATTGCATCTCAATTTGTCTTTATAGAAAAGCATTTTAAGTAAAAGAGGAAGATGTATCGAGAGTTTTAGTCAAATCTACTTAAGAATAAATATTTAAACAAAGGTTAGCATGCAAGTATTACAATGTTAGTCATCCTAAAAATGTTCTAGTGACCTGTAGTTACTGAGGCCAATGTGGCTGCTACAGAAGTTTTAGAATTGATTGCTTAGGACATAGAATCAAAAGTTTAAATGTTATTAGTACATTAGGTGCTTCATTAAGTAGCACTCCATTTCTTAGAGTCTTGCTCACAATTTTAGTCAAATTATATCAATGGTTTTTACAAAATTAAACATTATTCTTAGATTTAATTAGTTTCACAGTTATTTCATTGCTTCGGAGTTTGTCAAGCCAAATATGTCTATAAACTATATCAAAGTGTTATAAATATGATAATAAGCAGTTACATTTCAGGTATCTTTTCAGCAACAAGGACCTTTTTCTTTATTATTGGAAAGCAAATGTAC
This sequence comes from Petromus typicus, assembly GCA_004026965.1. Taxonomy (NCBI): domain Eukaryota; kingdom Metazoa; phylum Chordata; class Mammalia; order Rodentia; family Petromuridae; genus Petromus; species Petromus typicus. The sequence goes on along the minus strand of PVIR01017702.1, from coordinate 12,707 downwards.
ATAACCCATGAAAATCTCTGATTTGGAGGCAAATCAGTCTTTTGGGAGCCCCTTCAATGATGTAAGACATAGCAAATTGATTTGCTATAGCATCATATGAATGTCCAGCTGAATACATCGCTTCCTCCCTGAATCATTGAAAATGAACTTATGTAGTAGAAATTAATTTTAGGAGTGTCACCCCTAAAATTTTCCTGGAAACCTTTCAGATTAATGGTTAAAATTTCCCTACGGTTACAGAGATATTCCTTTGTGCCCACCCACAGATTACATTGCTTTTAGCTACTGATTGGAATGTACACACTGCCAGTCTCCATCTCTCCCAGATGCTGGTGGCCTGTTTGCCATAGTATCTCACTGCTGAGGCAGAGTCAGTGGCTCAGTGTCTTGGGCATGGACAGTCAGAAGACACAATGTTATAAACAGCCATTAATCCTAATCTGACAAAGTTACTATAGAGCATGGTGTAATAGAGAAGAAAAGAGGTAAGGGTTCAGTTTTAATATGTTGATCCATTCTATAAATATTAGGTAAGCATTTAAATAGAGCCATGTATATAAGAGAAAAATAGTTTTATGAATCTACTTTTTCTTAAAATAGCAACCCATTCTGTCTAAAAGGAAAGAAATATGAAGATCTTTGGTAAAAGTTTGAATTTATATAATGAATTAAATATTTACTTTTAAGGTAATTGTCAATATATTTTCAGTTGGTCTTAGTTAATGTGATTTTTTTATCTTTATTGGTACATTAAATATACACATCATGATTACACTCCATAATGGGGATTTGTACCAGTATAAGACACATCTTAATTCTCATTTTTTCCCCTAGCTCTACCCACCCTACCACCCCCCCATATACATAAAATTTGTTTCCTTACTTTTTTGTTACAATCTCAACATTTTCCCCCTTCACCCTATTTTACATTGAGAATTTTCTATTTCACAATATATAACATACAATGCTAGGACTCATTTACATGGTTAATGTGATTTTTAGGGCCATGGATTTGTTGGTGCTAAATTCCATGTATACATATACACACATATACATACATATATGTACATATACATATATATACATATATACATACATATATATACATATATATACATATACACACATATATATGTATGTATATATGTGTGTGTGTGTAATGTGTTATCTAAAGATTTTCATTTTTAACTGTTTTTCATCTTAGTGTTTAGAAGATTCTTTAAGAAAGCATGTTACTGAGACATGTATTTGGGATTTTTTGTTTTGGAGATGGATGTCACTGTGTTCTACAAGGTGGTTGACACCTCCCAGGATGAAGAAATCCATGCTTCCCAGCCCCCCGTCACTGGGACTATAGCTGTGTGCCACAGCTTGCTCAACAATTTTTAAGAACAGGCACAAGTCCTACAAGACACAAGACCACCATTTTCAATCTACACTTTCATTAAAAGTATGAACTTTAATTTAAAGCACACATCTTTAAAACTTTGCTTTCTGTCCATAAATTTAAATTGTTCTTTTTTATATATGTTCATTACAATATCATTTATGTGACAGCCATAAAATGAGAGATCATGTTTCTGAACACTGAATTTGAAACAATTTACTATTTCAGCTACTTCAGAACTGAAGTGAAGACAGGGTTCCACAGAGAAAGTTTCAATAGTTAATTAAGGTTATTATAATAAGTCATTCAGAGGCCAGAAAGTAACATTAAAGCAAAAATAAATAAATAAATAAATAAAAGCCGACCAAGAAAGTAATAAAAACAACAAAAGTTGATAACTGAAACTTTTACATGAAAATTTCTATTTTAGAATTTTAAAAACTGTAAATAACAATAATATGTGGTATACATGAAAACACCATTCAGAAAGAGAGCTTGCTTTAATAGCAATCACAGCAGAGAAAACAACACTGTGTAACTCTCAGATTTTGATAAAGAAACTTCAGGTCATTATAGTGATTTTTCTCCTCATTTTCTGGAGTGGAAAGTTGATAGAAGAGTTTCTCTGATAGCTAATTTTCCATCCTTATTTTCCAGCAAATGAAGTAACAGGAATCTGTTGGATGCCATATTGTTAAGCCAAGAACTTTCTGAATCAGTTATTTCTGGTTGACTTGGCCAAGAAACCTCTTGTATCTTCATCAACTTCTTTTTCTCCCACATATACAAGTCTTTTGATTTAAGAATTTGATAAGTAATATTTCTAGGTCTAAATTGTGATGGTATGTTTATTTAAATTTATTTTTATTAATATATCAGTGCAGTGCTGCTGCAAGAAATCGAAATCTTAAATTTTATTTAGGCCAATAGCAAATTAAGACCTCCTTTGGGTGAATTTCACTAATATTTAAATATATAAAATATTTGTACTTCCCCAAAACTGATCTTGTCACTAATCTTATAACTTCCTAGGACCTATAGGAAAAAAAAAATATGTTACCTCAGTCCATTCCTGTTTCTTTCTGTCATGTTGGGGACTTGCCTGAGAATTCAGTCTTTCTGATGGTTTAGTGTATCAAAAGTGGTAACGATTTGATGATGCTGGGGAGTTATTTACTAAATCTACTTTATTACAAATTATTTTTATGGGTAGCATTTGCAGTGATACTGACATATGTTTCCGTCATTGAAGAAAATATTAAATGAGAAAAACTTGATACAAGAGAAAGAAGTGATAGTTTTAATTCATCTGACACTGAGAATAAAACTATCACCCTTGTCCAGTAAAATAAATCAGCCATACAGTAAAATATTAATGCAAGAATTACTGTGTAGAGAAGCAAAAGTCCTATAAATATAATTAGTATTCCATTAGCAAAGTTTTGGAGAGAATATTTGCATGCATTTACAGAAAAAAAAATTTTAGAAAGTTTGCATGTTTACTACTTGTACTGTTGATTTATCTACCCAGCCAATCTACCTAACTAAGGTGTATATTCTAGTCTTTCTAAACTAACTGGTTAGATGTTTGCATTTCATTCATATATTATAAAAGAGAGAGAATAAATAACATCACCCAGATAGTACCATTTTTTTTTTTCAATTGCTGATATAACTGTTCTGACTTGTGCTGTTTCAGGGGTTGCTCACATTTTCATGTAATATTACTGTAGTTATCAAACTAAAATTGAGATTAGACCAAAAGATGCCTCTCCCTGAATTGGGACAGTTATAGAAAGCTTTCTTGAGTTAATTTTACTAGGATAATCTTTTGGAAAAAATATTTTTAAATGAACATAGTTTTTGTGAAATATATCATTAGATTTTTTTAAAGGAAGAGAGAAGTCATGCAAATTTAATAGGAAGAAAATGTTTTTTCTCTTTTTCTTGTCAAGAGTTTCTTCTGCTTTCAGAAAAAAATCAAAATTCATTGCTCCATTTATGCATAGACTAATTATTGCTAGACATTTCTACTAGGCTAATTAAACTAGAATTTAACTCCAGAAAATTCTATGTCCTAACTGAATAATGAGACATTGGCATTTTAGTTGGGGATACGTGGAGTAAAACCTAGAAGTGTTGGAAATGCTTTATCCTTCTACATTATGTTACATTATGTAATCAAAATAATTTGGTAAGAAATAAAACTTTTTAGATACTCACTACAAATAAGTGGTGATTTGTTCTTCACATTATAAAATTTCAAGACCTAGTAAACCACTTAAACTTTCAATAATTAAATATTTTATCAGAATCCTTATGTTTGATAGACTGTGAAAAGGAATATATTACAAAAATTTGGATATTTTGAGCATTATTCAAAAACCACCTTCATCAGCTTAATGATTTTGCTGTGGAATTCTTGTAACTATGCAAGTCTAAGTGTGTGATCTTGTCTCAGTAAATGCGCTAAGATTTTGAGCTTCATTCATTGGAAAATTCTGATCTATCTTGTCCATTACAGAGATCAAGAACTTGCATTTTTATACCAAGAGTTTGAGTTGCCTGTACATGTACTAACTTGAAATGGTGTAAAGATGAGCCTGGTCCCTTGAGCAAGGATGTCTTAAAAAGTATTTGAAATTAAAAAAAAAAAACAGAAAACAAAAAACAAAACAAAACAAAACAAAAATACCCAGATGATTCTGATTTGGTTTTCTATGAATCACACTTAAAAACAAGAAAAACATTTTCTGGTTAAAGTGTCATGATTAGCGTTCAGGTGATTCATTTTACTAACTCAAATTTAGGAGGTTTGGCTATCAGTCTAAATCCAGTATGTGTTCTTGGGTTGCTTCTCCATCTATTAATGAAGACACTCAGCTCATTGGATGAAGGGTCCAAGTTCTTACTCTGTCTCTATTGCCCAGGACTATTTCGCAGCTTAGTTTCCTACATATTAAGAATAAACTCACCAATGTCTTCCTTAGGACCTTCAGGCTATTTTCTGTTTCTTAGTTATATAAAATAATACTCCAGTAGAACTGAATAAATTTTCATTAAAATTTTACTCATTACCTACATCATAATTGAGGTAGAAAAAGATACCAGATTTGATATCACCTGCAAGCTGAGTTGGGCTGACATTTCTGATTTTTTTAAAAAAAGATGTTTAGCATATGTTTGTGATACATAATGATTATATTCTTCTAGGGAAACTGATACATATATGCATCACAACTTGTTCATTTTTACTTTCGTTTTTCCTCTTTTCTCCCTCCTCTCCTGGATTCCTTTTCCATCTCCACAGATTCTATTTCCCTCTTTTCTACCATTTCAATTTCATTTTGATCTTTAAGTTATTTTTATTTTAAGCTTCTCATGTCAGAGAAAGCATGTGATATTTAACATTCTGTGCGTGATTTATTTCACTTACCATGATAGACTCAAGATGAATTCATTTTCCTACAAATGATGCAGGTTTGTCCTTCATGGTAGAATACCAACCACTGTGTTCATGTCACCTTTTGTTTGTCCATTCTTCTGTGGGTGGCCGTATGGGTTGCTTTCCTAGTTTACTTATTGTGGGTTGTACTGCTCATGCATGGGTATGCATGCATCACTGTCACTTCATGACTTTTATCTCTTTTGAGAAGGCAGCAGGTGACATACAGATAGATCCAATGGGAAACTAATACACCCATTATGGAGATAAGTACAAAGGTCACTCAGACAACTATAAGTAGCAATTCTCCTTTTGCTTGCTTCTTAACCAAAATAATTGAGTGATTTTGTTTGGTAATACAAGCAGAATAGACAGTCATTTAGTAGTACTAAGTAATTTTAAAGGCTTAAAATTCTCTTTGCAGAAATTTGATGAAATACATTCCACACACTGACACTGCCTCCACCACACCCTCCACTAGCATTCTTATTTTTTTTGCAATTTCAAAGAACTCAAGGACCTGCATATGTCACATCCACTAGTTCAAGCATATGACCATGCTGCAGCTGTATAAAATCTGAATGAAAGGGAATACAGAGTTAATACCCATTTGAGTAAGATGTTAACATTTCAAAAGCAGGTTAAATTATTCATGTATGTATATCTATATCTGACTGTCTTTCTAATCTGTTCCATTTCCCTGTCTCTCCATTGAGACCTTCCAAAATATGTTTGTTCTTACATTAGTTATTGAAGTCCTGATAATTGCATTAAAGTGTGATTAAGTGTAAAACAAAACCACTGTTTTCAGAGTAACTACAAATTCTTCACACGTGTATTAAAGCTTTTACAATAATACTGTTTACTTACTAGGTAAAGATTATGTTAGTAAAATATAATTTACAAAGTACAAAATTGACACATTTAAAATGTACAATATCATGTGTTTTTTTGGGTTTTTTTTACATTCATAGAGTAGTGCAGCCATTATGATAATCAATTTTAGAACATCTCCAGAGCCCTCTAAAGAACCTCCACTTACTTCTTCAGTGTCCCCTTTCCTCCAATTCATTCCTCCTGAGCTTGGGCAACTGCTAGTTTGTTGTTGTTGTTGTTTGGTTTTTTTTTTTTTTTTTTCTTTTGAGACAGGGTCTTGCTTTGTAGTTCAGGCTGGCCCTGATCTCAGCCTCAAACTCACATCACATCAATCCTCCTGCCTCTGCCTCCCGAGTGATGAGTTTACAGGCCTGAGCCACCACGCCCGGCACTGTGGTATGTGGTACTGATTGCTGCTGGGCATGAGTCTCCACACCCAGTATTGTATGTGGTTACAGAGGATCGATCCTGGGTCCTTGCGATTGCAAGACAGGCACTGGAACCACTGAGCCAAATCCCCGGCCCAACTGCTAGTTTTTTTTTTTTTGTCTAAGGATTTCCTAATCTGGGTATTCTGTGTAAATCAAATCATAGACTAATGTCACTTTGGTGACTAATTTCTTTACCTTGTTTTAAAAACTGTAGAAATCAGAATGCATATGAAGTATATATTATTATTATTATTTTGATTCATGTTTCCCTAATAGCGAATGATGTTGGCTTTTATGCATTTATTAGCTGTTTGTCTATATTTTGTTTTACTGCTGCCTTTTGTTCATTTCAAATTTTTACTTAGCTATAAATTATTTATGTATATTAGCTATCAATGTCTTAATTGCACAAGTGATTTGCAAATTTTCTTTCAGGTTTTGTGAATTGTCTTATTTATTTATTTACTTATTTGGTGTATTCTTCCAAGCACAATCGCGTTTCAATTTTCTGAATTCCGATTTGTACTTTAGGGTTGGATTCAAAAATGCTTTATCCAACTCAAAATTTGCTGAAATTCTGTACTGTTTTTCTAATTGTTTGTTTTGCTCATCACATTTAGATTGCAGTTGTTCTTTTAAAGGTTATACTAACAAATACAGATTTTGTCGCTGGCCAATTCTTATATAGCAGCCATTATTTGTGGAGTGAGATGAAGTCTTATTGTTGTTGTCATCTGTATCTCTCAAATGACAAGTGATGTTGAGTATTTCTTCATAAAGCTTCTTTTACTTCTTAGCAGCTCTTATTTCTTCTCTGAAATGTGTGTATTCATTTCAGATTCCCATTTTTGAATTGGGTCTTTAAAGTTGGGTGGGCTGATTTTTTTTTTTTTTAAGCTCCTTATATATTCTAGATAGTAGCGTTTTTTTTTCTGAGCAACAGCTGGTAAAGATTCTTTCTCATATTGTTGGTTGCCTTTTCACTGTTGGTGGTTTCCTTCACTGTACAGAAGCTTCTTGGCAAGGCTGTGGAGAAAAAGGAACACTTCTCCACTGTTGGTGGGAGTATAGACTCCTACAGCCCCTGTGGAAATCAGTGTGGAGATTCCTCAAAAAATGAGGATTAGAGGTCCCATTTGACCTCGTCATCCTTCTGCTAGGTATATACACAAAAGAATTAAAAGATGCCTATCACAGTGACAAATGTGCACCCAGGTTTATAGCAGCTCAGTTTGTGATTGCTAAATCTTGGAAACAACCAAAATGTCCATTACTGGAGACTGGTTAAAAAAGATGTGTTTCTTTTACAGAATAGAGTATTATTCTACCATAAAAAATGTTAAGAATGAATCATTCATACTGAAATGGTTGTACTTTCTGGACATGATCGTAAGTGAAATAAATAGGTCACAGATGTGTTAATATCGCATCTCTTCTCTGGTATGAGCAAATTAAGATGTCAATGACTTCTAGTACATATAGTAAATACTGTGAAATAGAAAACATTTAAATGGAAATAGGGTGCAGGGGTGAATAACGAGGGGAAAATAATGTAATAGTGATAAAAATAAAGAAATCAAGCTGATGTATATACGGGGCAGGGGGTTGTAGGGTGGTGTGGGAAATTAAAACATGTAACATAGATAACATATAATAAGGATAAATGATCAAAAGTTTCAATATTTATTGTATATGTTGCATTTTAAACTTTGTCCCTATATAGTTTAAATATTTCTCTCTTTTTGTCTATAATGCATTCTTTTAAATTTTATTTAATAAATAATGATATATTCTGTATGTTATTCAGGGAATGTCCAGGACTAGTAACTTGTAAGATAAATTACTATTGGACATAAAAATTGTACTCTGAGAATAGAAAATATTTAAAAGGAAAGAGGATGTAGGGATAAATAACGAGGGGGAAAAGAATGTGATAGTAATAAAGAAAAAGGAAACAAAGATTATGTATATAGGGGATGGGGGTTGCAGGGTGAGGGAAAAGGGGAAAAATGAGAATCAAGCCATGTCATATTCTGGTGCAAACTCTCAATGTTGAATGCAATGATGATGTGCATCCATAATGTACCGATAAAGATAAAAAAAAAAATAGTACTAGGGGCTGGAGATTTTGTTCAATGGCACCTTACCTGGCTGGTAAGTGAAAGTTCTTGAGTTTGATTCCTGATATGGGTAAAAAATAAAGCACCCTTGACATGTGTAGAATTGACTGAAACTTTTAATAGCACTGCCATAATTGCAGTAGTAAGAGAGTACTTTTTGTATATAATAGACCAGAAAACAAGGAACATATCTAAGCAAAGTGATTATAGCCTTCCATATTTCCTGTTATAAGAGAAATGACATAAAACAATATGCTTTTACAATTAGATTCTATGGCTATGAGTCAAGGTCTTTACATTTAAGACTATGCAGCACATTTTCAAACTATATTTAGCCATTTTTATTTAAATACATTGAAATACTAAAAATAATTGTTGCTTTTATATTCTTTAAATTCTTCATTGCCTAGAGAGGCCTTACTGAGGCCTGTCCTTCAGTTTTGTGAAGCACATTGTGATAACCTATCCATATGTTTTGCTGCTCTTTATTTCTATTTTAGAATACTTTCCTGTGTACTTCAGATCACACTTTTGCTTTAGGTACCCAATATTTGTAATATTTTTTTTTTTATCTTATAAGATAACTATAGTGGTCAACAACCTTTAAAAGTTAATTATTTTACAAAAGGTTTGCCCATGACTAATTCTTTTTATTCAATACGTAAATTTCATTAATATTGGAAGTGAACTGGAATTATAGTGAGAAGTAAATTCTATGTGTGGTTATTAATCCAAAATATCCTAATATTGGATGGTTAGATATAAAATTATCAGAGGAAACATTTTAAAAGCTCTCTAGCAGTAGCGTAGGACAGTTGAGTTAAAATGTTGGCAGCCTAAGGAAGGTGTTACAAAATGGAAGCGGCCTAGTCAAGTTTTTTCAAAATTGTGGCAGCCTATGGAAGTTGAGCCAAAATAGCAGCAGCCTAGGACATTTGAGCTAAAATGGTGGCACCCTAGGGAAAGTGGACCCAAATGGCTACATTCTAGGGAAGGTGGCACCCTAGGGAAATTGTTTCAAAAATAATAGCAACCTAGTTAAGTTTTTCGAAGACAATTGTACCAGCAACCAATATCTTTTCTGAGGGCCTCTGGCACATCACAGTATGGCAGATCGCATGATGATGGGAGCACTTGTAAGAGGAAGAAATCCCACGACAAGACGGGAAACCAAAGGCATTAAAAGGCCAGGCTTACTCAATTCATACCAACTCATTCTTTCGTATAAGAATTTACTCTACACGATCAGCAATAATTCCTTGCAAGATTCATACAAACAGTGACATAATCTCTTCTAGTAGGCCCGACCCCCCCTCAAATTCCTATAGTCTGCCTAAACAGCCGTTGTGGGGCCCATGCCTTCACTAGCTAGACTCTTGCAGAACAAATTGCTTATTACATATATGTTAGCTACATGTTTGCTGTTCACAATGCTGAGATTTCTTGATTCCTTGAGTACAGTTGGCACATGTGCACGACACATCTTAATTCTTTTTATTATCCCTTTTTCTTACCTTTCCTCCCCCTCCTTCCACCTCTCTTGTTGCTTCACTATTTGAGGAAGCTCTCCTCTATTTCTTTGTATCTGTCTTCTACCTTGCTTTTTATTTTTAATTCAGATTTCTTATGTAGGACAAACTATGCAATATTTGAGCTCGTGTGTTTGATTTATTTCATTTAATATTCCTGTCTCAAGTTGTATCCATTTTTCCACAAATGACTGAAGTTTATCTTTCCTGAAAGACTTCAAAACAATACCTATATCAATTTGCTCTGGTCTCGGACTCTAAGGTTACTTTTTATGTTTGCTGGCCATATCAACTTCTTCCTCGAGTTTGAAATCCAGTATTCATACTCTCATTTTTCTTTCCTTTTCCTTTGGCCTTTTACAATGCTCCTTATCTGAAAATTTTGCTCCTTTAGTTGAAATATTTTCATTCTTTACAAATCAATTTAAATGCCACCATTTGAAAAGAGGTCTTTTATTATTTTCCAGTTAAAGCTGGCATTTGTTTCTTTTGCCCTACAATGTGTTTCTTGTATTATTATGTAGCCTTTACTTCATTTGAACATAATGACTTCTACTTGAGTTCTTTAATCAGACTTACCTGAGCTCAAGTGCTGCTTCTGATTGTTTAATGTATATTTCTGGCAATTGATATCATTTCCTGGATGTTTTTCTCACCTGTTATGTGAAAATAATAATTTGCAGGTCTCTATTATGTTCAAGTCTGATAACATAACCACAGCACTGTGAATGGTATCTGTGTGTGTTCTGAGCACCTGTCTACTTGGTTTTCTTTTTTCCACTTGATTTTCTTACCCAGAAAATAATGAAAATTTCAAGAGGATATGGACTTGCTCATTTTAATACTCATTTCAAAATGCTTTTCCCTATGAAAATGTCTAGCCCTTCTGCTTGTTATGTTTATATAATATTATACACCTAACTCATTAGAATTTACTCAGTGGCACCTTTTCCTTTGAAAAGCGTTGAGAAAACTTTTAAGAGATGCACAGAAAAGTAAAACTCGAGTGAAACAAAGACATTATTCAATTCAGTGAAATAACTGAAAATTTTATCATGAACAAACTGTCGGTAAGAAAGTGATAAAGCTTGTCTTCATTCTCTCATATTTCGTAGGATCTCGTCTTCGCCAGGAAGACTTTCCTCCACGAATTGTGGAACACCCTTCAGATGTCATTGTGTCTAAGGGAGAGCCCACCACCCTGAACTGCAAGGCAGAGGGCCGACCGACACCTACCATTGAGTGGTACAAGGATGGAGAGCGGGTGGAGACGGACAAGGATGACCCCCGGTCCCACAGGATGCTTCTGCCCAGCGGATCCTTATTCTTCTTGCGCATTGTGCATGGACGCAGAAGCAAGCCTGATGAAGGCAGCTACGTCTGCGTTGCAAGGAACTATCTTGGTGAAGCAGTGAGTCGAAATGCTTCTCTGGAAGTGGCATGTAAGTGAACACGTTAATTTTATATACACACTTGTATTTCTTTTTACTAACTTTGGTTCTCTCTCATAGATATTAACAAGTAAAGAATAAGACATTACACTCTATATACTTTTACTTTGGTTTCTCCAAAGAAACACGATTAAAATAAAATCAGTCTAGATGTTTATTATGAAGTTAATGTGAGGCTTAGTTTATATTAAAGAAAGGAAATGATATAAGATGCTGATCATATTTAATTTGAATTATTATTGAAGGATTAAATCACATATTGAAGTTATCTATGTTAAAATGAGTACTAAATGGAAACATGGTACTAAATAGAAGGTATAAGCTGAATATTGGACCAACTTACATATGTTACATATGCTATATAAAAGTATAAATATAATTTTATTTACATTGCATATAATGTAATCATCTGTATCTTTAAATATAAAATTACATGGAATATAGTTATATAACTATAATCTGTATGCATATATGGCTTCTAAATATTTCATAAATTTTCAAAAGTACATATGTTCTTATCGCTTGGACTTTTTCAGTTCCAAGCAAAATTCAAAAATTATTCTTTTAGTATACAAGGGGGAAAACACCAACATTATCAGCAACTACACTCTAGTGTTGTATTCAGATTCATCATTCTGCAGGAAAAAATTGTCCTTCTATGGGAGTGTCTCCTATTTCCATTTAATTTAGATTATGAGCATTAGCTAAGGACTTGCCCTGCTTGGCAGTTTTCATTGGTTTATTTGGGTTTTTTTTTTTTTTTGTACAATATTATATAGCCCAAATCGAACGTTAAATCAGGTTACCAGTGGTTTATGTTTATTTAATACAGATTTCATAGATCCATTGATTTCTTTCATTGTTGTATAGAATAAGTAATATGTGGTAGATTACTTTATCTTACAGGTAAGGATTTGGAGTTGTAATTTGAAAAAATGCTATATAATTTTGATTATTTTTTGAGTAATAATTTATCTAGAATTAATTGTGAATAAGATAGTGACTGCACTTAAAAAAGTTGATACTTTTTGAACTTTTTTATCATAAAGTAGATTTTCACAGAGAAGTATAACTGAAGTGTTCCAGGTACATGTGTCTTTTTGTAGAAGTGGGGAGAGAGAAATGCTAAATAACTTTAGTAAAAGTTTGTACTTGTAATCACATGCTACAAGGTTTCTCACTGTATTACTTAATATGTGTATGTGTACTGAAACTCTCAAAAAATTTCCTTGTCTTTACATATGAAAATGTTTTTGTCAACAAAATTGTACTATTTCTATTCAGCTATCCTAGTGAAAACCATCTTTTGACTTAGATATTTTACTAGGAAGCCTGCAGTTCTTGGACACTTGAAAGGTATAGCTCTAATAGTAAAAATCTTCTTAGATCCCAATTATTTGAGATATATAGATAGTAGAACCTTAGCAAATCCATTTTGCAATGTGCTCCAGGTCTCTCCTTTTAAAAA
>PVIR01017701.1:0-34533 GCA_004026965.1 Petromus typicus | reverse complement strand
ACTCTGCTCTTCTGCTCCTCATTTTTAATTTTCCCTACCTCAAATAAATGTGAAACTTTGCTCTTTCTGCTTGTTTAGCTCAATTCTTTGTTCCAGACAGAAAAACCTAGAAATCACCTTGAGAAGGAGACACCGGAACCCCTAAACCGGGAACGAGCCCCTTCTCCTCTCTACTGGACAGACCGGTCCCCTTCAATAGCAGTACTGCTACCAGTGCCTGCCCAATCACTCCTGCTGAGATTAGAAGCCCAGGGCCTGGTTTTGGCTCTGCCAGTGATGTCCATATTGTCACATTCTCCACACCAAGTAGGGAGGGTTGTCTTCACCTCTTCCCAGAAAAGTGACAGATGGAATCTGGCCAAGATCCCTGGGGAAGTCAGTCGCAAAGCAAGTTCATTCCAGACAACACCAAGGTCCCAACCACTGCACAGCACTGCCCTCCAAGGGAGAAGGGAGGGTAACAGGTGACCCACAGCCACGGGTGGAGCTGCAGGCACACAGCAGGGCAGGTCCTGTCAAGGGAAGCTGACCTAACTTCGGAAGGTCACTGCCAACCGAGGCTGGAGAAGGGTTAGGGGCTGGCTGGGGGCGGGTCACAGCGGGGAGGAACAAGGTTGCTCTCATTCCACAGAAGGGAAAACTACCTGCAAGGATGGTTCTCCTCTGCTAAGGGATGCAGAGCAAGTGTAATGAGCTTAGAGATGAGGCTACAGAGCACACAGGGAGCAGACACAGGGGCAGCCCAGCCTGCCTTCCCAGGAGCTCCCAGGGAAGAGAAAGGACAGCCTCGTTAGTTAGGGCCTTGCGAAACAGCAACTTAGTTACTAGTGTTGCTTGGTCCAGGCTCTGAGAGAAATGTGAGCTGAGAGGAGGAGTCGGACAGACTGGGTGCATGCTGGGAGCCACTCCACGCTCTGGGGTCACCGCACTGAACAAAACCTCTGTCCTCACAGAGCTTATATTCCGAGGAGAAGAAAAGAATGTGTCACGGTGAGTGAGAGACAGGAAGAAACAGAGGAAGGAGCATTGGGCCCAAAGAAGTACGGGGCTCCCATCTGAGACTGCGGGGAGAACTCACATTTGAGCAAATACTTTAATGAAGTGAAGAAGCAAGTTGAAATAGACTAGGTGACATTTTTCATTTAGTATTATATTAAGTCTTCAGTAATATGTATGCAGTCACCAGTGAAAAAACGATGCACTTTCACTGCTCCTAAAAGGTACTGAGGGTGGAGGACGACATGTCAGGAAAGTGTCCCCAGAAAAGCCCCATGAAGGGCTGTCTGAGGGGTCCAGGGCAGGCCCTCACTCATTCATAGTCAGTGAGTAACAATGGCTAAAGAAACATTCCAAAGAGTCCTTAAGATGTTCCTCAGAGCCACAGCCTTCAGGAAAACAGTCCAGCAACCTTCCTAGGTAAACAGTGAGCGCGCTGACCCAGGAATGTCCCCCAGCATCATTTTATACACCCCCACCTACCCACCAAGCCCCACACGGCCTCAAGGTGGAGCCAAGGAAACTGTGTTTTCAGACGCACCCGCCTATGCCAGCGCAGGGCTTCCGGTCTCGACAAGGCAGCCACAGACGAGTCAGTGACAGAGGGGGACGCAGAGGCCAGTCTTGGAAGCACAATCTCACCAAGAACTAACCACGCCGTTCACAGTTGCCATAAGCTGAAGGGCCGACAGCAACAGAAGCAGGAGGAGGCCGGCAGGGACAACTAGACCCGCGGGGCCCACGGAGTACGAAGCAGACGGAAAGAGACCCGCCGTGCGTCCGAGTTGGGCTCCTCCTGTCTGTGGAAGGCTAAGAGTGTACTCGGGGCTCCCAGTCACCTCCACGTGCTCACTGTACTCTAAGGCTTTTCCCTAGGACCTTCAATAGGACACTTGTGATACTGAAGCCACTGTCACAAATGAGACATAAAAATCTGCAATCCCGACGGAAGGACAATAGGAGAACAGCGGGACTATCGAGAACAGGACAAAATCTGGTTTTCTATTGAGGAATGTAGAGTGGGTGGTGTTTCCTGGTCCTATCCATCTCTTTCTCCCTACAGGGGCTGAACCCCATTAGCACAACCCAGAGTGTGACGTGGAAGCCAGGCACAAAACAAAGGAATATCCCACAAGGACAGACAGGCGCTGGTACCTACGGAACCGAGCACACAGGAGTGCTGTTAGACTGGGAACGTGAAGGGCGTCAAGCCATCTTCTCCCGTGGTTGTGGGTTCTACCAGAAGTCATACTGTGGCACGTCAAGTAGACAAAGCAGTCCACTGTGTGGCGATGGCTTTTTATCTACCCCAAACTGCTAGACAAACTGAGGTAGGAAGCAATGGTATGTGCTACCGGCCCTGATGACAGATGCTCATGAGGAAGGGCCAGACCCATGATATCTCTTGAAAACCCCCTTCCCTGCCCACACCCACTTGGCAGTGTAATTTCATTTCCTTTAGGGACAACGGCAAAGTTGGCCAAGCAGGGTGGCTTGCATCGGAGCCTCACTCCTTAGGAGGTCGCAGCAGGAGGATCGTCTGAGGATCGGAGTGGGGGCTACCCTGGACCCCAGTGAGACCCTGTCGCTTACCTCTCCCTCCAACTGAGCTTTAAAAACCAATTCCCACCTCCCCACAGCAGTAATGACAGACAGAGCTCACAGCAACGGAAGCTGGAAGGCCCCGCGCACCTCCCTGCTCCAAGACAGTGCAGAGCCCCGCAGGGGGAGCTGTGCGTTCTGCTGCGTCCATCTCCGCATCTGCGGGGTTCTTCTCTCCTCCCACTTCCGCTCTTCGGCAGTGCTCCTGGCTGCTCTCCTCCCACTTCCGCTCTTCGGCAGTGCTCCTGGCTGCTCTCTTCCCACTTCCGCTCTTCGGCAGTGCTCCTGGCTGCCCTCCTCTCCCTCTCCCCTCCGCCTACCTTCCTTCTGTCTACGCAGTCTTCCTCTTTATCCCTGTAACATTAGCTTTACCAGGGATTCTTGGACTCTGCCACTTATTTAAATCACCCAAGACGCTTTCACAACTTCCCTCAATGGCTACACCTTGCACCAGTTAGATCAGACTCTCTGGAGGTGGGAACAAGTCATCCCTGGGTTTTTGTTGCTTTTCAGTCCCTAGATCATTCTAATATGCAGTTGAGGGTAAGGAGGAGTGAGTGGCTTTAGGCCATTTTGACTCAAGAACAAAGCATTCCTCATGTTTGGGTCACATTCTAAACCGGAACCATCCCCATCTATCAGTTCTGGCTGAGGCGCCCACACTTAGAGTTGGGGAAAAGGATCCCCCATCGCTACTGTATGAATTTGGAACTCAGATCTCAGGTTTCCAAGGCTCACACAGGTCCCTGAGTGCCATTCCTTCGTGGTAACACCAGTTTGGCATACATTTGTCTGAAGTAAAGCCGCGTTATCCCTGGAATGAAATCAGGTCTGTGATCAAACCTCCTTCGCTGGGAAACCAACCCTAAGGCGTTCCTGTGTGTGGCTGGGCTTTTCGGCACATACCCAGTGAGCATATGTAACACACTGAGTAAAAATAGCAGTTATCATTGTATCTCCAGAGAGAGCGTCCCTTTTCCCATTACAGTAAGGGACTCTTACTGCATTCCGCTCAGGAAACCCAATAACACGCTGCATGAGTTTTCCATGGGAAGGGACAACTGGTCAGGAAATCAAACACTGCACTTCTGTAGGGTGACATTCAAGCCTGGACCTCCAGGGAAGCCAGAAACTGCCGCAAGTCGGGTCCCAGCAGGATTGAAATACCTCCTCAAAGTGTACGAGCAAATTCTCATGATGCCAGGCCCTTGGAAACGTTTCTGAGGGTCAAAGGCCTCCACAGCTGCCTCCTTCTCCTCCTCTCCACCACTTGCTCAAGTGGAAAAAATGTCTAGAGGCCAAGTTACCACAGTTCTCAGTGCTACCGACTTCCCTGGGGAGTCTGACCCCAGTCCTGAAGCAGGGGGCCAGCTGAGTCCCAGGTATGGCCAGGTCTTCGCCAAGAGGAAGAACTTGGGAGCCCAGAAGGGCACAGTAACTGAGGATGGGAGAAGGAGAGGGCGCGAGACACCTTACAGCCGCCAGGCGAGTGCAGGGGTGCATGCATGTTTACATAGAGGAGAAGTGTCCTCAAAGTTATGAGCAGCTCTCAACGCCATCATGAGTGGGACTCTCATGGGCTGTGCCATGGCTGTCCACAAGCTCCCATCTGTCCTCGGGGACACATACATGTGTCCTGGGGACACATACAACCTTCCTGTACCTCCCTGGAAGCTGTGAACTTATGTTCCTTCCTGGCATCTGCACTCAGGTATGGTGAAGCAGCTACTGCACATTCTGCAGGCAAGAGCCTGGGCCTTCAAGATCAGTTTGCGTCTGGAAGGCTGAGTCAGGAGGATGGCTACAAGAACGAGGCCGGCCTGAGCTACACGGAGAGACCTCATCTTAAGTAGCCAAAGTTGTCTATAAAATGGTCATAACACTTTTCCTATTTGTCTCAACTTTATGGCCTGCCCATTTGACACTCCCAACAAAGATCAAACTTGGGGCTACTCTACCACCAAGCTATATATCCCTAGCTCTTTTGTAATTTTTTTTTTTTCTTTTTTTAGCCGAAGTCTTGTTAAATTGCTCACACTGGGCTGGAACTTACACTTCTCCTGCCTCAGCCTCTGGAGAAGGTAGGATTATAGTCACATAAGTCGTATGTCACCACATCCAGCACTTTTGACATCTTAATTTCACCAGTGATAACACAGTGTGCTGTCCAAAGAGTGTCTTCAAACTGCTCAGCCTGTGTCCCGGCTGCCATCAAAATGGACCCGTCAATTCTGTCTGATGAGTCCCAGAGGTGACACCACACCAGGAGGTACAGACGCTTGCTGGGTCCCTCTCCTGCAAGGCGAGCTGTGTCCTCGGGGCTCAGCTCTCACCCATGAGCTGTGACAGCGTCAGAACCAGAGCTCTTGCCACGTCAGTTCTCCAAGTGTGAGACCTTTTCCTCAACACACTCACCCTTTACAAATCCATTTCCTCTCAGAAAAGCTTCAAGAGTTGGGCATGACTCAGACCTCTAACCCCAGCTCCTCGGGTGGATGAGATAGGAATACTGCCCGTTCGAGGCCAGCCTAGTAGTACCTTCACTGGGCAAGGGTGTGTGTAAGTGAGTACACAGGCAGTATTCGGGCCGAAACCAGGGCCCTGACACTCGGCTACATCATTAGACTTTTAAAAATCTTTATTTTGGAGACAGGGTCTGGCTAAGTTGCTAAGTTGCCCAAGCTAGGCTTGAACTTGCAATCCTCGTGTCTCAGTCTCCCAGAGTTCTGGGATTATAGTGGTATGGCACTCTGTCTCAACACACACACACACACACACACACACACACACACACACATATATATAATCAGATATGAAGTAGAGATATCTCCAGTGGTAGGGCAGTTGTGCAGTTGCCTAGCACACAAGAGGCCTTGGCTTTAATTCCCAGAACTGAGATAAAATTAAATATACATACTTGTGTGTGTATACATATACACACACATGTACATATATACACACATACACACATATATATGTACATGTGTGTATGTACATATGTGTGTACATATGCACGTATATCCCCACCCAAGGAATAGTCAGGTCACTGTGAGTGGCAAAACTGAGGATGTGGTTCTGATGAGGATGAGGAGGTGCTCCATTCTCAGAAATTATTTTCTACTGTAACCATGAGTTGAGATAAGGAACCGATCTGCCCAACCCTATTTATTAACAATTAATAGAGTTAATTATGTATCCATTAAGAGGCCTTACAAAGCAGTCTGTTCATTATAAGATACTTCTTTCAAGACAATTGACTTGCAAATCCTGGGTAAACTGCAGTGTTGCAACTCACTGTAGAAGTAAAGGGTCAGGGAGACCTGAGCAGGTACCGGCCACACCACATCATTCCATTGCGATCATGTCATCCGCCTTACAGGGAGAGCAGCTGTCCCCGCCAGCCTTGGAAATGTGAGCTGCTGTGGTCAGGGTGGACCCAAGGGTGCTGCTGAATCAGAGATTAAGGAGGGACTTCTCAAAGAGGTAACTTTCTTAACAGATATGCAGTTTATTTTTAGTTGGTTCACATAACTCAAGCACTGTGGGAGGATTATGAAAGAAAGAGAGAAACGGAAAGAGAAAAGAGACGAAAAGAATTTGCCTAAGATCACAGCTAGGATCTAGTGCCAACAGATTCCGAGCTCGGGCAGTCTAACCCTTTGCTGCCATCTCGGGCATCCTCGCTGGTTTCCACAGGCTGCTTGAGACACATCAGACAAAAGCAGCTGTGCGTGGAGGCGCGGGCCGGCGACCCAGCACCCAGGGGAAGAAGTGGGATCATCTAGAGGGTTCTTGGCCAGCCAGAACTATACAGTGAAACCTTGAATCAAAACAAAAGTAGTATAAAATGTTCCCTGAAACACCCCCCCCCATCTGTCTTCTCCAACTATAAATAAAAACTTGACTTCCACTTTAGGAGCAGGATGGCATTTGACAAGAGCAGCATTTCGATGCAGAAGACTGGAGGTAGGATGTGCTGAGGAAAGTCAGAGAGAGAACAGAATTGAGACGAAGGACTCACTGGGGGCAATCCCACCTGATGATCTGATTCTGACGAGAATTTGAGTCTGAACCCAACGTGAAAATCTGAGTTAAGAACGGCGGATATAGGTTCTTCTTCAAGGGAAGACACTCATCTAGCTCATGGGGGGCAACGAGTTCAATTCCTAGCTCCATTTTTGAAAAACTTTTAGATGAATATACAGCCTTAACCCCAGTGGTGTCCTGGAGGAGAAAGGCAGCCTCCTACTTCTCAAATTAAGTTATGGTTGTCTTCTAACAGCACGGCAGTCCCTTTGCTAAAGCACCTTAGGTCATGGAGGGATGTCAAGCCAGAAAACCCTTTCTTTCGTCCACTGGTTTCCACCGTAAAGGTCCCTGACCGGCTTTTGCATACACCTGCCCATCCAGCTTCTGGACCTGGGAGAGGATTTGGTGTCTTGGCTCTCACTTGCACGCCTGTGTCTGCTTTCCTAATTAATGCCTTTGTATCGTGTCTGCATTCCACAAGGTTTTCCTCCAACTGGGAGATGTTTATTTTCCCTTCTCAAAGTCTTTTTCCTGCCCCAATTATTTTACCATCTCTCCCCCAGCATCCACCACAGCTGCAGACGTTCCCTCCTGTGTCCTCCGTCCCTGCAGCCCCTCGTGGCCTTGCGCTCCTCCACCGTGCCGAGGGCTCAGTAGATCTGCTAAGGTCACTGACCCACAGCTCAGTTGAGACTTTGCATTTCTCTGTCACTGTGGCCTTTTAAGACGTGTGTTTCTGCTTCTTGTTTTTGGTCACTGGCTAAGATATTCCCTAAACTTTATAAACACCAGTACTGTGCTCTGCATTTTTGGCATTTTCAAGATGGTTGAAGTCCTTCAGGTGGTACTGCCTTCACTCATCAAAAAATACTTTAAAAGAGGCGGGTTGAGCTAGGAACTACTATAGGAGTTTTTGCCCATACAACTGATTTCTCCAGAAAACAGCCCTCCACCCCATCTGGTTTCCAAGAAGTCATCCTGATCCTTCACTTATGAAGCTCACTTAGGAAAAAAGGCCAATCCATGAACTATCACAGGTCATCATGTCATGAATTAAACTAAAGGAAATGAAAGCTCAGACAATGATGTGTGCCCAAGAAGAAAGCTGCGACTTCTCAGGCAAGTGACAGCTCAGATTAGTCCCGAGCAAAGAGGCAAAGAGGCTTCCCCTGGGATGGCGCAGAAGTAGGGGGAGGACTGTCCGTCTGCGCCTCTAGAAACACGTTCACAATCACTGTCGCTAAGTATCTGTGAGATGTAAAGACAGGTTCCTTTTCCACAAACTCGGAGAGTTCAGCTACAGAAATCAACGCATAATAGTTAAGACAAAATCAGTGGACATCTTAGACAAAATTCGTCCACATCAGAAGCACAGAGCTCCATAGTGGCCAGGAACCTTATCGATTTCATTAGCATATCTAAAGAAAGAATGTGTCAATCAGAAAGGGGATTTCATGTTGTCACCCTTAGAAGTGAGCCACATTCTTGTGGCTCAAAGTCCAGAGGGGTGAAGTCTCTGACTCCCTGGACCCCAATGCCAGGTGCCCTGGGGGCCCACCGTTTGGTAGCCAAGTCCCCAACAGGCAGGCAACTGTCTGACAGTCGGGTGGGTGCTGACACCCACGGTCAGTTCTTGTCAGTCCAACTCCGAGATCACCATGAAAACTTCTGAGCATAACTGGACTCACCGTTCCTTTTCCTGTGGAGATGGAGGATACTGATTCTTGGTCCATTCAGGATACTTTTCCCACTTGTCTTTTCAAAATAAGTTAGTGCACTCTGGATTACATCCTGCAGGTTCCCCGAGTTTTGATAATGTGATTTGACACTCCTAAACTCCATGGGTTCTGGGGCAGTCATGAGCTCTAAGGTGGGCAGCCCTTAAATGGTGGTGAATTTGGACAACCAGGCAGCCAGCATACCTGGTAACGTGTCAATTTTCCTGCATATCACCACCCGCCTCAAAAATCCGGTCCAGATAATGATGAAATGCTGCCCATCTATGAACTTATACTTTATTTATTAAAGTCTTTATAATGCCCCTTTAAAGCAAGATTATTATTTCTATTTTAACAAACAAAGAAACTGAAGTTTAGAGAAGTCCAAATTTGCAAATAACAAAACCAGAATTCAACTAACTGCAGGACTGTATTTCTAAAAGGCCAATCTCATACATTTACCAACTACACAGCCAGCCCTTCTAGAAAAACCACATGATTACACTTCAGAGCATCGAACAGGGATCCTTTGCAGAGTATATCCACCAGCAGGGACCATTGGAACACGTCAGGAATGTGCGTTCCACTAGCTGCCTTTAATCGATAAATGCCAGTGCTGTCCAGTGGGGTCTGGGTTCCAGGGTCAAGGTGAGTTCAGACTTTCAACATTCCTCTGGACACAGGATTAGTGCTAAGAGTTCTGAGCCTCTCCACCCATATGTTTGAAAAGTTAGCCTCCGTGTTTGAAATGAGAGCTTCCCTTACTCAAATCTTGACCTAGAGGACTGGGCCTATGGCACAGCTGGCCAACAGAACTATACAGAATAGCAGAAGATCTCTTGCTGCCATGTAGAGCACCAGTGTCCAACCTTTTGACTTGCCTGGGCTGCACTGGGTGAAGCGGAATTGTCTCAGGCCACATATAAAATATATAATATAGTTAATGTCAATTCAGCATGACACCTCCTTTTCAAAATGTATTTTAACTTGGTAAATTATTTTATAAATTCACAAACAAGACCACGTTTAATGATCACTTGCATATCTATCCACTTCACAGGCACACACACACACACACACAGGTAGGTTGAAATACTACCTCTGGAATAACTGCAATTGCACACCAAGTCGCACACATGCATGAAACATCTGCTACATATGGGTTTCAATAGTGCGGCCAGCCCATGATTGGCGCAGGAGGCAGAGTTGGCCCTATACCGCCCTGGTCCCAGCAAGGTGTTTTTGTTGTCACCTGGACAGTCTGTGTGGAAGCACTGTGCAGCTGAGTCATGGGAGTCATCGTAATGTTAAATGTGTATCATTGAGCTGAGGATTTAGCTCAGTGGTTCCAGCACCTGTCACCCGGGTTCGATCCTCGGTAATCACATACAAGACTCACACTCACCAGCAATCAGTACCACAGAACACAGTGCCAGTCATAGTGGCTCACACCTGTAATCCCAGCACTCAGGAAGCAGAGGCAGGAGGATTGCTGGGAGTTTGAGGCTGAGTTCAGAGCCAGCCTGAACTACAAAGCAAGACTCTATTAAAAAAAAAAAGTGTATCATTTTGCGGGTCCACGTTACTGGCTGTCCAGTGTCACAAGCGGCCACAGAATGCAGTCTGCAGGTAGGATGTGCCTGGTATAGAGTACTCCATTTAAACTGCTGGTCCCTTGGGAAATAGGCTGGACTTCTCCCAGTCCTTCCTAAAGTGTAAGTGACAAATCACCATTGACCAGAGCCAGTGGGGCAGTGTCTGAGCTCAGAGGGAGAAGGTATGTCCAGCACATATAGGCCGTGGGCTTGATGCTTCCAGCTCCTCCCTCAGCCTGTGCATATTCAAGGCGGGTAATGTCAGGAATTGAGAGCTGGATACACTGTGTAATGATTTTCATCATCACATTAATCACCACACACTTACACTTGTGTATGTCTGTGTACTTGTAGACTCTTCAGAATTAATCTCACAGAAGGTACCGAGTCTATAACAGTACTATTAACAGTATTATCAGCTCTAGTCACTAGACCCCATTTGACCCCCAGGACTTACTCTCCACTGAAAATCCGTATCTTTGATCAGCCTGTCTCCATTTCTCCCACACTCATTCACCTGCAACCTTGTATTCCACTCCCAAACACATGTGAGGCCAGAGGATTTGTCTTTCTGTGCCTGGCTTATTCACTCAATGTGATGTCCTTCTGTTTCATCCATGTTGTCAAATGGTATAATATGTGGTACAATTATATGCCACATATGCAGCCCCAGGACTGATCTGACTCAGGGGAGTGCACGGAGCCTCCGTGGCGCTGACAGCTGAAGAGGCAGAACCAGACACAGCCGAGCACACTGAGCAGTTGCCAGAGCCTGGGGTCACCCTCGGCTTGACTCTATGGTTAGCAGGAGCTGCTGGTCCCTGAATCGAGGCTCACTGTGAATACAGCAATAATGGGTCCCCCAAGAACCCCCCATCTGTGGTGTGAGGGAGGCTCCTTGCTTTCCATGGCTTGAGAACAGGGCCCAATCCATGGTGCATAAAGTTCCGGGAAACCGGAATAATCCCAATTGCCACACGTTAGCTGCCATGTGAGGCAGATAAAGCCTGACGATGCCTGGGGCTCAGCAGAACAAGGCGGTGACATTCAGTGGCTCAACAGAGCAGGACTGGGTGGTCTGGGTTGCTCGGCTCTTCCACTTAGCAGCTCTGTCCCCTGCAACCACTTCCTGAACCTCCTGGGACAGTGGAGCTAGTGACAGATACTTCAAGGGGTTTTCGTGTGCATCATGAGCTAACATACGTGAAGTCTTTTTTTTTTTTTTTTTTTTTTGAGACAGGGTCTCGCTTTGTAGTTCAGGCTGGCCCTGAGCTCAGCCTCCAACTCACATCACAGCAATCCTCCTGCTTTTGCCTCCCAAGTGCTGGGATTACAGGCTGAGCCACCACGCACAGCGTTGTGGTATGTGGTACTGGTTGCTGCTGGGCGTGAGTCTCCACACCCAGTATGGTATGTAGTTACCGGGGATCAAATCCAGGCCCTTCTGCTTGCAAGACAGGCGCCGGAACCACTGAACTAAATCCCCGCCCTATGAAGTCTTTAGATAATGCTTGCTGGGTAATAATAAAAAGATAAAAAAGGTTGATCTCCTTCCACCAGGTACAAGTTCATAGGAGAACAAGGCTTGTTATTTTAAGGCATTGAAACCCGTCAAAACCAAGCTTTTGCCAACAGAAGAGCCGCTTCTATTGAAACCAGAAGACAAAAGCGGAATCTGCCTGTTCTGATGAACCCTGTGGTATCACTGTGATGAACGGATAGCACCTAAATCTACAGTCATCTCTTCTCTAGTCCGAGGAGACACTGACTTAGAGCTGAACACATCTGGAATGTCACTTCCCATCCCATAGAAGTTTGCGAGGTCATTGGAGGCCACTCTGTGACAAGCCAGTGCGTACTAGGAAAAGGAGCGCTTCCAAAGGCAGGCACACTGTGTCTGCCACATCTCCACCCTGTGTCCTCCTCACAAGCAACAAGTGGGTGCGAGGAACAGAGAACGGCACAAGACGCCCTCCCCCATGGCTGAAGTGGAGCCGCCAACCTTGCACTCTCTCCCCAGGTTAGACAGGGCAGGAAGACAACGACGTGAAGGACGAGTGGCATGGAGTCGGGCACCTACCTGCGCACCACCAGCCTGAGCGTCTTGTAGGACCCTTTCACCAAGGAGACAGCCTCTCTCCGGGAGCTACTCAGCGCCACCTCGTTGATGTGCACGACCTCGTCCCCAGCTCGCAGTTTGGAGCTCACCAAGTCAGCTTTGCCACCTTCTTCGATCTGTGTAGAGAGAACGCTGAGTGAGTCCACCTCGCCTGGGGTCCCCTGGCTGCCCAGACTCCTACAGAGCCTGCCAGGCAGGCTGTGATTGCAACCCTTGCACACAGACAGCAGGCAAGCGTGGAGCACGTAGGGCCAGGCTCCTATCTCCAACGACAGCCAGTACTCAGCACTTGGCTGCCCAAAACAGGCACCTGGGCACATTAGCTGGATGGGTGAATGGACACAGCTTCTATCCAGGAGCCACTTCCCACCTCTTATTCTCCAGCTCCTAAAGTCTACTTAGAGCAACTCCATTATTAATTTAGAAGTTGAGTTCCTTTTATCTCACTGCTTGGTCTAGACATCTAATTCACTGAAGAAGTAAAAAGAATTGAGCTACCCAACCATGAAAAGACCTGAAAGAATATTAGACCCCTTTTCCTAAATAAAAGAAGCACCTGATGACATTCTGTGTGAGGCAAAACTATGGCGACAATAGATCCGCGGTTACAGAGGTGAAGGAAGAGGGATGGGACAGGTGACTAGAGCAGAGAGGATTTAAAAGTAAATGAATCTATTCTACATGATACTATCTGGTGGGTACATTGAGCACATGTCATTTGTTTATCTGTTAAAATCTGTGGATTGTATGATGCTGAGTGAACTCTAATGTAAACTACTGACTTTGGGTGATAAATGGCCCATCTATGTAGCCTTCATAGCAAATGGACCACTCTGATGGGAGATGTTATTGGTGGGGGATGTTGATGGAGATGGAGATTCACATGTGCAAAGAAGGAGACACATAGGATATATCTGTGCCTTCTGCTTAATTTTACTGTGAGCCTAAAACTGTCCTGAAAAATGAACAAAGTATGTGTCAGTGCTTACATGTAGATGTCCCCTCAAAGCCTCATGTGCTTATAGGTGGAGCATTTCAAAGGTGGTTGGATCATGGGGGTGTGATACAAGATTATGGGTGTGATAACTATTAGTGCACTGATCACTGTAGCATGGTTCTTGTTATGGGTAATGGGGAGGCTTACTCTGGGTGTGGATGGTACCAACCAATAGGTTTGTAGCTTGAACTGAATAAAAAGGGAAAGGAAGGTTTACTGCTAGCTGCTTCTCTGTCAACTATGGACTAAAACTTCTACAAATTGTGAGCTGAAATAAACCTTTCTACCTTTAACTTGTGGCTGTTAGGTGTTTTATTCCCAGGAATGAGAAAGTAACTAAGGCAGTAAGTTAGGTTCATGTACAAATTTGCCAAAATTAAACTCATTACTCTATAATATGCACTTATAAAAAATACAAAAACAAAGCTCTAGATTTTTGTAGAAGTCTATCTTAAAATTATAATTCATTTAAAAAAGATATTAAGCATCTGTATTATTCCAGAAACTGTTCTGCTGCTTCAGCTCTCACAGTGGACAAAACAGAAGGAAAAAGCTTGTTTATCTGGTGCCTGTAGTGACAGGTGGAGGAAGAGAAGCGAACAAGAAATACAACTGGTGAGTGAAATAGCACATGGTAGTTAACCCTGTGCTTTGGAAACAAGTAGAGGAAAACACTGCTAACTCAGCAGCCTATGTCCACAGCTCCCCGTGGGAAATCAACAATGATGAAAGAGAAGAAGCGAAGCAAAGAAAACAACCAAAAAAGAGGAAACAAGTCCTGACCTACAAGGAATGATCAAAACACACAACAAATGTTTAAATTTTTGAAAGAACACATTACAGTAAAATACACCTTGCCATTAATCCCCCTCAAAATAACCCCCTTCACTTTAAATACACTTATCCCATCTTCCCACTTTCTGAAGCAGTTTTTGAAATTTGCTTATGTGAGTCTTTACAAGGTGAGAGTAAATGTAAAAGGAAAATGTGGTATGCACATGTACCAACTCCCCATGGTGAATGTCATCATTATGTACTACAAATACGTCCTAATAAATAATAAATTTTTAAAGTTATGTTTAAAAATACAATGAATGCTGTCGTCAAGTGTCATCCAACAGAAAGGCAGGCTAGTAAAAAAATGACAGTGCATCCTCGCTTATTTTATTTCTCTGGATCTGGTGCCATGTGACTTCTGGCTCTTCTATAGCAAAATGATCATCAAAGGTCATTGTTTGGAATGGATTCGGAACATGAAGGTAGCCACGACAGTGCCAGGAAAGACACAAAAGAGGACTTCCGGGACTGCTCGAGAGAGTAGCAGGAATAATGGGGCAGGGTTTGGGAAGTGAGGGGGAATATTTTGAAGGGAATTACCGGAATTACTGTATTACTATAATACAGAAGTTGTTTAAAAAATTTAAACAGTCACTGTATTGTTTGATCACACCTTGTATATTTTTTTTCCATAAATACTCTCTAGAGCTGCCACATGTTCAAATATTTTCAATAAATCTTAAAATATATGAAACAGATCAAGGGACAATACATATTTTAGGATACATTAAAATAGTCTAAATGTATAATTTTGGCAGTTGACTCAGTTGTAATAGTAATTTAAGCTAAAATTAATATTTTAATTTCTTAAATTATTGTGTATATGTATATTAATTTATTATACACTAAGTTCATACCCCTGCTTCATTCATCTTATACAGTGAAAGTTAATGACTGCTTGTGGCTCATTAATGAATTTCTTTTTCTTTTTCCTTTTCATAAAATATCAGCACATTTTACTCTTCGAAAGTCTCTTTTGCACTCAACCAAGAGGCATCAGAGAAAAGTAGTTAGGAGTTGAGAGAGTCACAGACACAGGAAGTGAGAGGACGGGATGTATCCTTTCTGGCACTGAGCCCCTACACGCGCACACACACACGCGCGTGCGCGCACACACACACACACACACACACACGCACACGTGCATGCAGAGCTGCTCTGGCAGTAAGGACAGCAGTTCCTGGCTTCTTGTGAAACCCCCAGAGTGACAGCCGCGGTTTTCATGCATTACATATCACGAAGACACTGCCATTCATAAAATCGCCTGAACATCTCAAGTACAGGCTGTATATTTACAGTGTAAATGTTACCCAGTGGTAAATGTAACCCCTTCCCCAGAGAGGCTGTTTTCTCCTGCTTTCTACCCATGTTCATCCTCGCCTGCTTCCCAAGCAACCTTCTGCAAGTTCGCAGCCGCCCTTACACGTGGAGCACACTCTGGCTTTCAGGCATTCACCTGAGTGGCTCAGCTTTCCTTCACCGATTACGGCACATCTGCAAGGCCTGCAAGACACACAATGGTCAGTAGCGGGCGCTCTGGAGCCACGCTCTATGGCCCTATTGTTTGCTATGTAGCTGTGCAGTTTTGGGTAGGTTTCTTAACCTTGCTGTGCCCCAGTTTCTACTTCTGTACTATGTACTTACATTGTGAGGATCACACGAGTTCGTACAAGTAAAGTGGCTAAATAGTACCTGGCAACTAATATGCATTCAGTAAAGCTAGGAGTCATTATGACCCATACTTGGAGGTCAAGTTCAAGTGTCGTCTCCTCCAGCGCTTTGCAGGCACTACATCACCACTTACCCGCTACTCCCTTGCCCCTGCATTCCTAAGAAGTCCTCCTTGAGCTCAGGATGTAGCTCAGTGGTGTAGTACTTGCCCTGCAGGCCTGAGCCCATGAGTTTGATCCCCAGGACTGCGCAAATAAGTAAATATATAAACAAAAAAGAAGCCCTCTTTCCCTTATTTTCAGAGAATCAAATGTATAAAATAATACATAAGCCAGAAGCAGTAGTGTCTGTCTGTAATCCCAGGGACACAGGAGGTTGAGGCAGGAAGAAGACAAGTTCCATCCTGGCCTGGGCAACTTAGTGAGACTGTCTCAAGATGTAAGAGGTGGGGAGCTGAGGATGTGGTTCAGTGGAACCCCCGGACCCCATTTCCATACTGGGTAAAAAGAATCATATATAAACTCTAGCAGGCCATCTGAATAAGTTATGGTTTTTCTACTACTGTAACATTCTGCCATGGATTCCATACCACCTTCCCGCAGAGTTGTTCCCATTTGCAACTCTCCTGCGTGGTGAGCTCTGACGACCGTTACCTGGAGCCCCTGACACCCCTGCATGCCTTCCTGAGCTCTGCACACAAGGCCTCCACCCCGGAATCTAACGGTATTTCGGAGCAAGAATAGAAATTAAAGTTGGCCGAGTGCCACAAACGGATGGGCTCTCCTCAAGGGGCTGCCTGGGGGGTAGAATCTCCACTGCAGGATTTGTCAACAAGTTCAGTAAAATGAGACCTGGGAATTAATCAGTTTTGTTACAGAAAAAAAGCTAAGAAAGTTTACTATGTCATTTATATCGTGTTCTTCTCATAGCTGATTTAATGTGAAGCTAAACATCACAAAGAAGAATGCTAGAGATTCATTGTTACTCACTGTTCTAACAGAGCTTCTACAATCTCCTGTCTTCACAGAGCATCTCGTAAAGTCCTTGCTGTGCACTAAACTCTCGGCTTTCCAATGCATGCCTTGACTTAGGCTTGGTGGCATGAACAGTAGTTCCAGCCAGTCTGGAGGCTGAGACAGGACCTCATTTGAGGCCAGGCGTTCTAGTCCAGCCTGGGTAACATGGCAAGACCCTGATTCAAAGACAGAATGGAATCAATGCTTACTTTTAGAAAGTCATTCAATATAATCATTTGTGAAACTGACTAACAGGAGGAAGTTTTGAATTAGGATTTTTTTTTTTTAGGTTTTTTGAGACAGGGTCTCGCTTTGTAGTTCAGGCTGGCCCTGAGCTCAGCCTCCAACTCACATCACAGCAATCCTCCTGCCTTTGCCTGCCTCCTGAGTGCTGGGATGACTGGCGTGAGCCACCATGCCAGGCACTGTGGTATGTGGTACTGGTTACTGCTGGGCGTGAGTCTCCATGCCCATTATTGTATGGGGTTAACTGGGGATCGAACCCAGGTCCTTACGCTTGCAAGACAGGCGCCGGAACCACTGAGCTAAATCCCCAGCCCCTTGAATTAGGATTTTTGTTGTGATGTTGTTTTCTGATATTTGGGATGGTACCCAGGGACTCACACATGCCTGTTAAGTGTGCTACCACTAGGCTACATTGCCAGCCCCAAATGTCACTTATTTATGAACATTAGTTGGCCATTTACTATAGGGTTTTTAAGGGGGAGGTCTGTTGTTCTTGTTATTTGTCTACACTGAGAATTGAACCCAGAGTCTCACACATGCCAGGCAAGCACTCTGCCGCCAAGCTCCGGCCCATTTTTCTTTTTTTGGTGCTAGGGCTTGGATTCAGGGCCTTCGTATGAAGCTATATTTTTATTTTTGAGGGACAAGTTCCTGATGAGTTCCTAAGTTGCCTGAGCTGGTCTCCAGCTTCTGTCTTTTGCTTCGGCCTCATAGCGTGCTGGGATTACAGACGTGCTCCACCACATCCAGCTTTTCCACAATTAAATTCTCAAATTCCTCCAAACTATCTCTTGAGATTTATGTCTCAGGGTTTCAGTTATTACCAGAGATGATTTTCTGTCAGGGGTGATATTTTCTCCAACCCTGATCTTTTGCACAAGCCTCTATTCTATAACATCTATTTTCTGTTTCTTTTTCCTCCTTTTTCCTTCTGTTATGAAAGTTCTCCTCATCACCCCAGGCACAACCCATCTTTCTTTGCCTCCCTCTGGTTTCTGTCTGTTTTGAACTAAGCCTTCCTCACAGGCTTTGCCATTGGTATTTTTGATCATTATCTCCTCTTCTAGATTGGAATCTCCTGAGCCTAGAAACTCTGGAAAATACCCATTCTTTCATTCATTCCATAAGTAGTTTTTGAGCATCTTATCATCAGGTACTGCTCTAGGTCTGAGGAAAAATCAAGAAGAGAACAGACTGTATGATCCTCTTTCCTGGATGTTTACAGACTAATTATTTTTAGGATATTTCACATCTTTCTATTTTAAAAAGCACGCATATTCTGAGGCATGTCAGAGAAGCTATTAAAAGACGAGGCTGGATTCTTTCTCTTCAGAAGGGCACATGTATTGAGCCATATCAACAACTCTCCCTGGGAGGTCAGGCAATTTCTAGTGCTAAGATCCACGCAAGGCAAGAACTGAATCAAATTCAATGGTTACCTTCAATATTGGCCTCATGGGAAAACTGGCTGGGTCCTCGACCAGTTGGGCCTGTGACCAGAATTGTGGAGACAACTGAGTTTGCAAACGGAGGTGCCCTATAGAAGCTAATACCTTGCCAATGTTCTAAGTTTATGTTGATTATTCACACAGTTTATCTACAATCACTGTCATGCCTTTGCTTTAAAAAGCACATTTACAAATATTTAACAATGATTTCTTCAATGGTTCATCCCAGAGAATCACACTCCTCCTCACCCCCTGCTCTGCTGGTGCCGTCTGTCAACAGCATTCAGTGAAAAATGAAGCTTATTATTTTAAGCCTGTGGACCAGTACTCGAGAGGCCACAGGCACTGTTTGTTCCATTTCACCTGCACAGAACTTGCTTATTCCAAGAATGTGACTGTCACTGGGGTAAGTGACCCCTGAGCTAGCAGACTAAGGAGGAGTGCGCACACATCGGAGGCCGCAACACCAGCATGCCTGCCCTCGGACCGTGTTTGCCCACACTCCTAGGGACAGGCTGGTTGTGTTTTGATGGCCAAATGTCCCTCTTCTGACGTGTGAAGAGTAGCTCACGGCATTTTACACTTTGGTGGTATTTGGCACCTGCCACCAATGCCTGCGCATCAGAGGTGACCGATAAACATTTACTGGACAAATACTAGAGAAACTGAATGCAGAGAAATAAACAGAGCCCTGGGCCATCGCTACACTGTGATGAGTTCATTAAAATGGGTGTTGAGGAGAAGGGTGTGCTCTTGGCAGCAGCGGGAGCTGGTGTTTGGAAGCAGGATGCTAGGCTGCCTCCGGCCCTTTCTCATCCTCCTAATTCTGCAGAAAGAAGCTGCCTCCAGCGACCTGCTGGATGTGGCCCTAGTCCCTCCACCTTGTGCTGCTCCGCCTCGCGAGTTCTCACTAGCTCTGTTCCCCCAGCCCGAGTGCTTTACTAACCCCTCCAGGTCTTTACACAAATTCAAAGAGAGAGAGGTACCTTCCAAGCTAACCTTCCCCTCCTCCCACCCACATTGCTGGGCTATTCAAGTCACGGCCTCGTGTATGCTAGGCAAGTACTCCCCTTCTGAGCTGTACCCCAACACTGTCCTCTGAAATGCCAACCTCCCCTAATACTGCTTACTTATCTTCCTCCCTCTCATAAGCTAGGTTTCCAAGGGAACAGATTTAATGACATATCATTTATAGTTATTTTATAATATTTACCCAGAAAATCAAATGCAGAAGAGTACAGAAGATCTGTGTGCACACTAGACATCCGAAGGATCCAGCTGAGGGCCTGGATCCCACAGCAGTGCCCTCCGGGAGTCCCACCCGAGGTCTAGAGCCCGCGGCAATGTCTTGTGAAGTCCGCATCGGGATCTGCACTGGGACGGCCCAAAGGCCAGTGGTGGAAGCTAGAAAGCCTGTGTCGGCGGGGTGAAGGGTCTGAGCTACCCGGCCGGGGGATCTGCACTGCAGCCAGGAAGTGAGGCTCGAGGCAAAGACCAGAGCTCTTCTAACGAAAGCAGCAGCCATTCCCAGGGAGAGCGAGGACAAGAGTTCCTCAGACAATGAGAACAGCTGAGTTGGTATCAGGAAACCAGCCATGCCCAGCTTCTCCAGAAAAATCGACAGCATGCAGCCTTCCCCTTAGTTCTCTTGTGCTATTGGCAGCGGCTCTCAGTTGGGTCTTCCACGCCCAGGACCACGCTGACTCGGTTCAGCTGGGCGTTTCAAGCTGACCGTTGCTTAAGCCACTGCACTTCCCAATCTTATTTTTTCTTCAGCTCTTACTTCATGGCCCATAGTTCTTCCTCACGCATCTTGCTTACTGTCTTGTTGCCCCTGGAATGCCAGGGCCGTGAGGGGAAGGACCTGTGTCTGCCTTCCTCATAGCTGGCTCCTCAGTGCCCAGAAGAACATACACCACACAGGGGTGGCTGATCAGTAGTGACTGCGTGAATGAATGAAGCTTCATCCCATAGCAACCAGCACCTCAAGTTTACTGCATCATCTCTGTCACCACCAGACCCTGGGAGACTATAATGGCTGTTTTACAGAGATGAGAATGTTAAGACTGTGGGGCTGTAAAATGCTTCGCTTGGGACCACACAGCTGGTCAAACAGTGAGCTGAGAGGGCAGTTCCAGGCCTACTCCAGGCCTCCGCTCTGCAGTCTAAGGCGGAAGAGCCCCAGACCCTTGTCTCTGCCTGATGCTTCTCACCTACAGCCTAACTGTTCCCCTGCCGAGGACCCTGACAGCTGCACCTCTGTTCCCTGATCCTTCTTTTGCAGGACCCTAACTCCTCTGAGCCTAGTACCTGTCTAGCTCCCAGGTGCCAGGGAATTCCCAGCGGCCCGGCCCTCGGGACTGAGAGCCAAACTTTCCCTTAAGCACAGCTCTGTCTGGAGTGTAATGTGGGTCAGGATCTTCCTGTTGAGGTCGGACACAAGTGACTTTCAGAGCCCTGCTGGATCTATACTCTGGGTTCATTCATTTGCTTTCCTGACTTCTTGTGTTTCTGCATGGTGACAGGTAGGAGAAAGGGGGCGGGGCAGCTATTCAGTAAGTCATAGTTAATCCACTGTCATGGGCAACCAATCAGCTGCTTTGTCTGCTTGGTGATTTGAGGAGAAAGTTGCTCTCTTATCTGTGCCATAATGGCATTAAAGCAATACAGGAGATAGAGAAATATAAAAACACAAGTAATAATTGAGATAATCTCGCAAGAGCTGGGATGTAGCTCAATGGCTGGGCATTTGTTTAGTATGCATAGGATGCTAGATTCAATCCCAACATCACAAAAACGAAGAAATAAACATAAGGAGTCCTAAATAAGCTATCTGAGTGCTGCTTTTATTCATTATTCACATTTTTCATGCTTGGCTATGAATTATACATATTACAGGGACAATGAAATACAATAAAGTTCCTCCCAGGATCCATATCCAATGTTCAAACTCAACTAACTTAATCAGCATTTGTAGGAAATCCAGACCTGAATGCTGAACCTTAAAATACAACAGAGGGCGAGGGATTTAGTTCAGTGGTTCTGGCGTCTGCCTAGTAACCGTAAGGTCCCAAATTCAATCCCTGTAACCACACACCACAATATTAGGTGTGGTGATTCATGCCCAGCAGCAACCAGTACCACGTACCACAGCGCCGGGCGTGGTGGCTCACGCCTGTAATCCCAGCACTCGGGAGGCAGAGGCAGGAGGATTGCTGTGATGTGAGTTGGAGGCTGAGCTCAGGGCCAGCCTGAACTACAAATGCAAGACTCACACTCTCTCTGTCTCTCTCAAAAAACAAAACACAAACATTTCTGTGAGTTGCACAAGAGTGCGGATATGATTCCCCCTGTTACTCCCAGGCCTCACTCATTAGGTTTGCTGAAGATTCCTCTCTGGCCCATTTTTTTAAGTATGTTACTGAGAAGAAAGAACCTGTGCTGTAATCCTGACTGCCCCCTTCCTCTTCAGGACCCCAGGGGAGTCTCTCACCTATAAAATATGGATATTTTTGTCCGGTCTGCACTGGGGGAGAAAGAGCTGGCCCATGGAAATGCACATGCCTCACAGTTAAGATAACCAACAAGGAAAATGCCATAATTTTATTTAAATTGGAATACAGACATCTCATTTGGTATCAAAAATGATACACACAGGCCAGGGATTTAGCTCAGTTATTTCAGTGTCTGCCTGGCAAATGCAAGGTCCTGAGTTCAATCCCTGGTAACCACATACAACAATGCTGGGTGTGGTGGCTCATGCCTGTAGTCTCAGCACTCAGGAGGCAGAGGCAGGAGGATTGCTGTCAGTTCAAGGCTTGCTTGGGCTACCTAGACAGTTTGGGGCCAGCCTGAACTACAAAGCGAGACCCTATCTCAAAAAAAAAAAAAAAAGACACATTTTCTTTTTATTATTTTTTAGAAAGGAGGTACATTCCGTTTTCCCAAGTTTTACAGAGTAGGTGGGAGGCAGAAGACAGTGTGGTATAGAGAGCCGCGCACCTGTGAATCAGACCAACACGTGTGACTCTTACTTCCCATACTGGATTATCTTTAGCTAAACATGCATCTCTTCTCGACATGTCTCCTTCTCCTAAGCATGAGATCAGTCAGACACCACAGAGGTGGGACAAGGAGCGCGCGAATGAAGACACGGAAGCTGCCTCGGCAGCGAGGCCTACACAGAGGCGCGCGCTCGAGCAACCGCGTGGTTTCATTTAATAAGTTTAATACATTCTGTGTTTCTACCACAAGAATACCTGTGCTGGGAACAGCAAAAGGAAAGAAATTTATTAGGAGGAGGAGTGAACGTATTTTCTTAAAGTTAAAGACGGAGCGTTAACTTGATTTATAACAGGAGATGATCTTCCTTCAGAAGGAAGCTTTTGTTTCAGAGAGAGATCCGGGGCAGGAAGTCACCGGGGACACTCTGTGCAATACCCAGATGAGCAGCGGCCCGGGAAAAACTAAGACACACCGGAAGTTCTTGATTTACTGCTCTCCCCAGCGGAAGGAGCTGACCACTAAGGTAGGATAACAGTTAAGCTTCAATGAAGCGACCTTAGCCACCTCAACCTCCCTCACTGTCTCAGTAGAAGACAAATCCATCCTCCTTAATGTGGCTGGTGCTGAAAATCAAAGTATCAGTGTAATTAAAAAGTTGAGTAGTCAGTATTTATTTCCCATTTATTTATTACTCGTGCCTCATCTTACACAAGATCGAAGGTGACTCCTTAGAAACTCAAAAGAATAAAGGAAACTGTGGAAGGAGTCTGCACAAAAGGAAAACAGTAATAAAATAAAAGTCAAGGATGAGATTTACTGCAAGAGATACATTCCACATGCGGGATTCGCTTTATCTGGCTGGGCCTTCATTATCTGGGCCTCCATGGTTAAGAATTTCTTAAGGAGACAGAGTTTTCCCAACGCAAGAGGACTGGAGGAGGAGGAGACAGGCAGAGACTGAGGAGGCTCACACAGTCCCGCGGGCAGGAAGTGGGTGCTGAATACTTAATCCATGAAGCAAATAAAATGTAAATCAACGGTGTGATTACTGCAAACATCTTTTCAACAGGCAAAACACAAAAATTTAACATGGATTGATCTTCCACTTTTATGAAGCAAATAGGACTAAAACCCCCATCACATTGCATTCTGAAGATCAACACGTCGTTGTAATTGCAACTTAAACGCCATCATTTTTATTATATATTTATTTATCTTTGCGGTGCTGGGGATTTTGGATATGCAGGCAAACACTCTCCAAATGCACTACACCCCTTGACCAGTCACTTAAAGCTTTCTTTAAAGTAACATTAAATAAATTTATTTTCACGATCATGTGTTTTTATACATAACGTTGTATAATCTGGAATTATATTTTGGTCAAGGTTTCAAAATAAATTCCCTAAGACAGTGTTTTCGGTGCCATTTGTTTGCAAACAATATAGACTCTCTCACATGTAGCAAAGGGCAAATTGGGCACTAAGCTTCTTGGAGGCAAAAGCAAGAAGGAAACATGCTTTGACAGTGATGTCCTGTGTACATCACACGAAGACAGGAAGTTGCCATAGCACCCTGGGCATGACGTCATAGCTACCCACTACCGGGGCGTAAGCTCAAAACCGGAGAGCAGTCTTCCTTAGTCGCTGTTTGTAACAGGGCGTATGACTGTCACACGCCGAGTGCCCAATGGGCACAGTGGCGTTATCAGTGCCACACAACAGTTCTGGCTTTCTAGCTTGGCGGAGAGGGAATGTTCTCGTTGGCCGAGTCTGGGGCTGGAGCCTCTGCAGTTAGGTGGAGCCAGGAAACCACTTTTGGTCGATGTGTTTTGAGCAGAAAAGACCTGCGTCACCTCCACCTCTCCAGCTTCCTCCCCTCACAGCCCAGTGACTGTTGCTGTTCGAAACTCTGGTCACTCTGTCTGCTGGGCTCTGAGTGATAAAATGGACACACCACGGAACAGGAAGTAAGGTTTACGCCACCTCAAGCCCATTCAAATCAAAGACAGAGGTAGGCACTTCCTTAAATTCAAAGGCATTTATATGTGTCTTATATTCCTCAGTTTTAGGCATTTTAGTCTGTTTATTGTATATTCCTAAGAAAGATCCTCCAAACTGCTCTAATTTATTTACATTGCCATATTTTCAAACATTAGACTGAATGTCACTGTATTTATGGACATATAAATATTTCATGTATGTAGTTTATGTATACATATGGAATCTGTTAGTATTTATATACATGTTATTACCAATTAGGAATACGATTCATAGAATAATAGAGGGTTTTTGTTTTTGTTTTTTTTTAGGTTTTTTGAGACAGGGTCTCGCTTTGTAGTTCAGGCTGGCCCTGAGCTCAGCCTCCAACTCATATCACAGCAATCCTCCTGCCTCTGCCTCCCGAGTGGGGGATGACAGGTGTGAGCCACCACACCCGGCACTGTGGTATGTGGTGCTGGTTGCTGCTGGGTGTGAGTCTCCACACCCAGTATAGGTATGTGGTTACGGTTGGGGGGGGGATCGAACCCGGGTTCTTGGGCTTGCAAGACAGGCGCCATAACCGCTGAGCTAAATCCCCGGCCGTAGAGGGGGGTTTTTGTATCAGAAATTGAACTCAGTACCTTACGCTTACCAGGCAGGCACAACACACTGAGCTGGCCCAGGACAATAGTTAAATTAACAGGTGTACATGTAAACATCCTCACTCATTTTGGCTAGCAACTTCCAACTTTTCTTTCATCAGATTTATGTCAAAGTTAATGAGACCCCTACTTCTAGTTTGAGAGAAACTCTGGTGGTTAAAAACCATAGTCAGCAGCACCAAGAATAGTGACAAGTATTTACCATGTGGAGTATTTAAATCATTTCCTCCCCCCAAAAATGTCTTAGCTCCAAAATCTCTAGCGCTCAAGGAAAGGCTATAATGTGAATCACTGAGGAGCCCTCACTTCATGGATGTTTGTCAGTCCCAGGCCAGACTATAATTCTGAGGCTGATTTTATCTACACAAACTAATTGTTTCCTCACATTTTTAAGAGTTTGATCACAAGAAATTTTAGGTGTTGTACTATTTTAATATTAACATCGGAGCTTGGCTTGCAACAAACAAGACTGCAACACAGTACGACAGATATATTTATTCACGCTTATTCTTCTCAGAAGGACTGGCTTCTTTGTCTCTGCAGAAGAATTTCTCAGGGGTGGCTAGCCAGAAGGAATCAGGGTGATCAGACTCACACAGAGGACGGAAGGCTCCCCTCCAGTCAAAGACAACAATAGTACCCTAGTCATCACCGTGACCCACACCAGCTGCATGAGATTCCAGAGGCCTGAGAGATACCTGAGCAGTCACTGGCGACAGTTCTTCCCTCCAAACAGGGCCATGTTTACTTTTCTTCTGTCTCAGCTTCCCCACCAGACAGCCGGGATTCAAGTCGTGCCCCAAGCCTAGAAGTTATGTGACCTTCAGCAAGATACTTGATCTGTGTCTGTTTCTCTTCCTGTGTGATAAAGTTAATAATATTTCACTGGGCTGTTATGAGGATTAAATAAATTAATGCATGCAAAGCATTAGAAAAATGTCATCTCATTTATGCCCAAAGAATTTCAGTCTTTTATAATTGCCTCCATAAATTAGAAATGTGAAAGCCTCTTTCCTATACCTCACAGTGTAGTTTTAAAAGGGAAAGTTAGAAAAGTTTTATAAACATTTGAAGAAGTGCAGTGTGGTAGGCTGAAGTGTCTTGGTCACTTTCCTTGTGGCTGAGACTCAATACCTAATACCAAAAAAATCACAGGCGGAGAGGTTTATTTGGGCTCAAATATCAGAGCTTTCAGGCCACATTCAGTATCTTAAGGAAAAGACGGCGGAAGGGCCTGGGGGAGGGAAGCTGCTCGTGTCATGGTGGCTGGGAGCAGAGAGAGAGGGGAGCTCCAGGAATGTAGATACTGCCTTCCAGGGCATGCCCTGGGGACCCACTTCTGAGCAGGCCCACCGCCCCCTGGCTGGTGTCAGCGATGGAACCCTCCTGGCCAAATGCTCTTCACACAGCCCCACCTTGAGTGCCTGAGACCCCTGACACCTCTGGACAGGAAACATAACAAAATGTGAGGAGTCAGAGGGACTATTTGTCTAGAAGCCAACTTGGTAATTTCAACCATCCCTGAAAGGCTGCCGAGCTGATGCCAGCCCTGGCCTTGGTGGGAGCTGAGAACACAACAGGAGAAAGCGCAAGGAGAGGAGCCAGCTGCTCTTAAAGTGCCTGCTGCCCATTACAAGCTGGACCTGCAGTGTCCTGTAATCCTCAACATGTATAAGGTGGGTAGTTTGTCCATAACAAAACTAAGCTCAGCCACGTTAATTAAACTGTGCAAAGTTAGAGAGTGATGAATAGCAGAACAAAATTGAGACCCAGACCCATCAAAAGTCAAAGTCCATCACATACTCCCATCCAAATCCAAACCATGAAGCACCCACCGCTTCAGAAGTAAACCCAGAAACGGGATGGTGTAACCATAGTGCCGCCAGTATGATGCCCACAATCAAGAAAAGGTTGCTTGCAGATCAAGGTGGCCCTCCTCCCCCCTGGAGGGCCACAGCGTGCAGGGAAACTGCTGGAAAGGGATCACCGTACAGTGCTGCTCAGCCACCTGAGTCAACTCCACCATGCCCAGCTGTGTCCTCAAGGATGAGCCCTTCCATCCCGCACCACCCTTTAGAACTATGCTTCTTGAAGTCATCAACAAACCCTTGGGCTCCTCTCCGGTTCCCTGGAGATTTCTCCCTCACTGTCAGGCCTCCTGCACTTTGCTTTCCCATCATCCTCCACTCCAGGCGTGGAGCTCCTTGGCTCCTTCCTGCGTCCCCTTCTGGC
The DNA here is from genome assembly GCA_004026965.1 of Petromus typicus. Taxonomy (NCBI): domain Eukaryota; kingdom Metazoa; phylum Chordata; class Mammalia; order Rodentia; family Petromuridae; genus Petromus; species Petromus typicus. The sequence goes on along the minus strand of PVIR01017701.1, from coordinate 7,381 downwards.
TGCTGGGCTTCCCCTCCACGTGTGCACCACTTTCATGCATCTCGTCAGCTACTCAAGAGCGCCACTCCAGGATGTCCTCCAGCATTACAGCTTCCCACTTCCCTAGTGCATTCTCATCACAGAGAAACTCCTCTCACGAGCAGACACCCTGGTCCCACGTCCCAAGGCAGTCTGCTTTCCATCTGAATTCTAGGCTAATACATTCAGCCCCCTGATCTTGGATGTTAAAATCTTGGCATCTCGGATTTTACAAGGTTATAATTCAGCACCTCATGCTCTCTCCAGATCTGCTCCTTTATGGCAAAGCACACCATCCTACCTAACCCTCTAACTCCTCACACCAAACATTTTGAGATGCTCCTCTATGATACACACTGGCTCCCCCAGCAAAACCTAAATCGCTCAACTTCTACACAGTCCCCAGGACAGAGGATGTGGTTGTGTAGCAGAGCCCCTGCCTGGCGAGAGCTGGGTTCTACCTTTGCTCCTGAATCTTCTACTGCCTACCCTACACCCATGCTGCTCACTCTGATCTCCCTCAGTGCCCACCCTGCTGCTCAGAGGGATCCTGCCCAGGGTCCAGCTGCCATCTCTGTGTCCTCTTCCTACTCAGCCCACACAGTGGCCTCGATATCGAATCCGGAGCCAGCTCCAAACTAGCTTGAGGTCTCCTAACCCACTTCAAGTCAAAGCTCAAGGTTTTGGCGGCCTTGAGCTCCTCCAAGATGGAGCAGTCTGCCCCCTATACTTCCTTGACCTCCTCTTTCTCCTCCACTTCCCCCTTCTCCTCCTCCAGGAGCTACGATACTCCAGCCCCCTGGCTCCCAAGAGAGCTTCTGCACACGTCCGTTACATGTCTCGGCACCTGGTGGTCCTGTTGCTGTGCACTTCTGTCTGCGCAACAGCTCTCTGCTCCATCAGGCTGCCCGCACCGTGTACAAGTTCACAAAGGCTGGTCCCGCTCCGAGGCACGGAGCAGCCACAGAAACTGATGGAGTAGGGTTGGAGGGAGATCAGATAAGAGAGAGAAGGGGAAAGGAAAACAACACTTAAATGAGAGGGTCACCTAATATCTGGGATTAGTTGCTTTATAATTAGGTTTAATTCTCACGACCTATGCACCGAGGATGATTATATCCATTTTTCAGATGAGATTACAGGAGCTCTGAGGGATTAAAGCGATAATCCCAAAATATCTCTAGTAAATGGAAGGGCTAGGTGTCTAATGAGAAAACCTATCCTGAGTCCCCTAAGTTGCAGACTCCCAGCCTCTGGAAAATGAACGTCTATTACAAAATTCAAATATTAGCAAAGGGAAAGAAATCGATACAGCCCCTTTGAAATGAGCTTTTCACCTCCACTCTGAAATGAAACCTTCATGCACTGCACTGAGAATTAATTAGATTCCAAGGATTCCTGGCAGTCTTTCAACTCATCATCTGGAACCGTTTCTGCAGGATAAAAACTCAGCCGAGTGGTCCTGCACACAGATGCTGGTCAACAAATTGGCTTCCATTTGGCACCCAGGGGGCCCGAAGACCCCACCAGGGAGGAAAGTGAAGTCTGCTCAGGGGCTCATTCCACAGCACCGCCGCCATCACCCCGCACGATACAGGTGCACACATCTGAAACCTACGCTCTGCAGTCTTCCTTCTAGACAAGCTGTCCCCTAGGCCTTGCTCTCTGGATGCCTGGCTCTCCTGGGACTGCCAGCCTCCTGAGTACTGCCCCTCAAGGCCCCATTATCTGTCAGCTATCAGCCTGGCATCTCTTTCTACCTCTCTGGCTTATTCTTCTTCCTTGACCTCCTGATGTATGTATTTGCTTTGCCCCGTCTGGAATTCTTGACCAAACTAACTCCAGTCACTGCAAACCTCAGTGCTGTAACATAGAGATGGGGGTGGGGAAGCGGGGCAGCCCACTCCCTCACATGGCAGTGAGCTTATTTTGGTTGTTGTGGTACCAGGGATCGAACTTGGGACCTTGTGCTTGTGAGGCAGGCGCGGGAACCACTGAGCTTTAAATTTCACACATGACCATATTGCTAAATTGCTCCCACTTTACCACAATAGGTTATTCCTTAAATGCCATCAACGAGGCTGAGGGGTTGGCTTCTGTCACAGGCTGGTTTTCCATAAACAAACCTACTCCATAAAATGGCTAACTTTGGGCCGGGGAGTTAGCTCAGTGGTTTCGGCACCCGTCTTGCAAGCACAAGGACCCGGGTTTGATCCTCGGTAACCACATACCATACTGGGCGTGGAGATTCACCCCAGCAGCAATCAGTACCACATACCACAGTGCTGGGCGTGGTGGCTCACGCCTGTAATCCCAACACTCGGGAGGCAGAGGCAGAAGGATCATCTGTAATGTGAGTTGGAGGATGAGCTCAGGGCCAGCCTGAACCACAAAGTGAGACCCTGTCTCAAAAAACCAAAAAAAATAAAAGTGGCTAACTTTCAATAGTTTATCGGATCACATTACTACTTCTTACAGCTGAGTTCAAGGTGAAATGGGGATCAGAATATTTATGGACCCCTAATTCTTATTAAATTTTATCAGTATAGAAAAGGGATTTGAGGAGGAGAGACAGGAGGGTAAGGAGGGAAAGGGGAAGGAAAAATGGCTCCGACATGCTATATATACATCCCAGTTCCCCAGGTTCAATCCCAGTAACCACATACAACAATGCCGGGCATGGAGACTCATGCCCAGCAGAAATCAGAACCACATACACAGTGCCGGGCGTGGTGGCTCATACCTGTAATCCCAGCACTTAGGAGGTAGAGGCAGGAGGATTGCTGAGTTCAAGGCTGAGCTCAGGGCCAGCCTGAGCTACAAAAGCAAGACCCTGTTTTAAAAAAAAAAAAAAGATTTTGCTGGGGATTTAGCTTAGTGGTTCTGGCATCTGCCTGGCAAGCGCAAGGTCCTGAGCTCAATGCCCAGTACCACATATGCTGGGCATGGTAACTCACGTCTATAATCCCAGCACTCGGGAGGCAGAGGCAGGAGGACTGCTGTGAGTTCAAGGCTGGCCTGGGCTAAAGATTATTCTCAATGCAAGGTAGTGCCTACTAAGTACAGGGTGGAGGGGATGGATTGGAGTCCGGGAGAGCTGTGGGCTGGAGTAAGATGGTGTCTGGGAAGTAACCACAGAGGATGGACTTCAGCACTCCTAGGCCATTTGCTGTGAGAGCTTTATAATTATTTTGCTAAAATTGAACCAGGGAGACAGTATTCCTTGAGACAGCCCTAAGCTAACACATTAGAAGGGCAATGGCACGAGGCAGGTCCAGCTAGAGAAAGCACCCGAGAGAGCCACACCTGAACCCAGCCCCTCTCCTCCGCCGTGTTTCTGTGGAAAGGCCAACGCCCCTCCCATACCCCATGAGGCCTAGCGAGGGTCTGGCTGGAAAGGCCAGTGCACCAGGGAGTCTAAGCCTTGAGAACGCTGGCAGCTTAGCCGTGGGCATCAGCGGTAGATGGCTGTGAGGACAGGATCTGGGAGCCGAGCTGCGAAGCCCCAAGGACAGTCTCCCAGCTACCTGTCCCTCAATGTCAAGATCATACTTGAATCCTGGAGTCAAGGTCATTTTTACGAAGAAGACCGAAAAAGGCATTTGGGGGAAGAGAAAAGTCTTAACTGGCCTGAGACTCTACGGAAGAAAAGACTGGATTTGAAGTAAGATATAACTGAATTTATCTTCAATTAGAAAGACATATCTTACTATTACCAAGTAAAACTTGAGTCTATGAATTTTTAATTCAATAATAGTGGATTAAAGTTATCTCTTGACTCATCTGGCTATAAACTGTTCCTGTAACACATTTGTTTTTTATTGTTTTGTTTTGCTTTTTGAGGCTGGGTTTTTCTATGTGGTTCAGGCTGGTCTTCAACTCATTATGCAGCCCACGGTGGCCTTGAACTCTCAGCAACCCTCCTGCCTCAGCCTCCTCAGTACTGATTGCAGGTGTACACCACTATACCCAGCTCACTATTTAATTTTATCTCAAATTTCAGAGCAAGAGGCTTGGTGCTCCTTTTAGAGGAAGTCAGAGTGAACCTTTTGGGGGTGTGCAGTGGTGTACACTGCGGTTGGATCCCAGAATCCATTTTCCCCTCCCTTCACAGGAAGCGGTCATGGCGTCTCCATCAACAGGTGACCCTGGCAGCTGCACAGGAGCTGGTCTGGGATCCAGCCTGCCATCAGTGGGAACCACTTCTTGCCTGAGGAGTTGGTTCAGGGAGCTCTAGACAGCTCTGGGGACAGCTTTCCGCTTCAGAAGTGTGGGAACGAGGTGATGTCTCTCTGGAGGCCAACCCGAGACATGGAGCCCAGCGTCGAGGGAAACGGATCCCACACGAGGCTGAGGAAAGAACGTCTGGCCACTTCTGTTTGTACATCTGACCCTCCCAGAGCTGACTTAACCCACCTCTTCCTGATTAACCCAGCTGGAGTTCGGCTTTCTGTTACACACAATCAAAAAGGCCCTGAAATATTACACAGAAGAAGGCGGCTCCCTCAGCTCCTCAGTCTACCCGGATGACCGGCGGAGGCATCTCGCAGGGGTTAACTTGTCCTTCAGATTCCTGCTATGGATGCTCAAGAAAAGCCAGGCGGGAATGGAAGCAGCTGGAACCAGACAGCACGTACAGCCCTGTTTCCTGTATTTAGTGTTCATCGTCCTCTGTGTGTCACTCCTCCAGGGTCCCTTTTTTCTTCCTTGGGCGGTGGGGGGAGAAGGCAGGAAGGTGGCCTTGCGGGGGTCCTGCTCCCCCGGGGGACCCCTTGCTCTTTTAACACTGAGAATGAGTGCTGCCATCACTCAGCGATGCTAGGTGGCTCCAAGAGAACAGTCTGTCCCGCACACTCTGCTGCCAACTCACTCGTGACCAGGTGACGCAGCGGAATATCAGTGCAAGTCATTTGTCTGCTGTCGTGGGCATCAGGGTTGGCAGCTAAGCGATTGTCAAGCCTGCCTGGCCCTGGTTCTCTCTTGTGTACTGGTAGCTCCCAGCTCTTCTAGTCCTCTCCCAAACAGCCGGGGTTTAGAAGGAGCTGGTGGACAGGGCTTGCACTTATCACAGTGCAAATATGTGTTTTGTATTGTGGCAGTTAAAAATAGCCTGTCAGAGACTGTGCCTCAGGAGCCTATGGTCCCGTGAGGTGCTCGTGTGCCAAACACTTTTTCCCCAGGCCCTCTATCCCGAGTCTTCTCAGTATTTCCTCCCTGTGGGGCAAGATGGGCAGTGATCAAAGGGGCCACCATTTCTGTTTTTGTTTTTGTTTTTTTAGTTTTTTGAGACAGGGTCTTGCTTTGTAGTTCAGGCTGGCCCTGACCTCACTATGTAGCCCAGGCGAGCCTGGAACTCACAGCGATCCTCCTGCCTCTTACCTCTTGAGGGCTAGGATTACAAGTGTGAGCCACCACACCCGGCGGGGCCACCATTTTTAGAACTCTTTGCCTTTGGAGGTAGGTGACAAATCACACCCTGCCTGGTGCACAAACCACAAGTACGTAGGTACTGGCCAGCATTTTTTAAAAATCACAAGACTAGTGGCTCATTTCTAACTTATGGGTCATAAGAAAGCCAGGAGGCCCAGCTCCAGCTTCTCTGGAGACTGAAGAACGGGGACAGTTCCAGAGGGGAGGAAGCTGCAAAGTTTCCCCGTGAGCTGGTGCCAGAGACTCGTGTGGCCTGACCGAGGACTGGCTCCTTCCTCCACCTGAAGCAAGGATGGGTTTCGAGTTAAGGTCCTACTACTTAAGGCTACCTTAGAAGAGGATCTGTGCTTACAAGAAAGATATCTGGGACCTTTTCAAACTACTTAAAGAACTCACAAACACTACATGAGGAAAACAAACAGTCTCATTCAAAAATGGGCAAAAGACACAAGGAGACATGGACCAAAGAGGACTTAGGAAGGTAAATAAACACATGATAAGATAATCCCACATCATTAGCCATCAAGTAAATGCAAATTAAGTCCACAGTGAGATGTCACTGTATATCCCCGGGGAAGACAGGCAGGCAGCCAGGGTGTGTCGCTGTAATGTAGCATGTGGAACCCTTCCGTGGAGTCCCCAGACTGGCTTCTCATGCACACAAATAGAGGCTGGTAGAGGCTGCCCACGGGCCCCGCTCCCCGTGCTCTTGGACTCGGGAATCCCCACGGAGATCTACTTTAGCAGCCCTGGGAAGGTCACACGGCTGAAACCTAACGCCTGCCATCCAGGTGTGCCTGAAGGATGAGATGGAGCCGCTGGGTTTCCAAGTTTCGCTAATTGGGGAGGAAGACTGATCCTCTGCGTCAACAACCCCAGGCCCCTCTCCCTCCAAATCCACATTCCAGCCGCTGACTGCTGGTCCACCCGCCTCCGCCGCGGTCCCTCCCGTGGTGCCTCGGCCCCGCCTCCTGCCAGGCTCTCCCCCTGCTCCTGTCTGCCCCACCAGTCTCCTCCCCCCCGCTGGGACCCTGCAAGAGACGAGAACATCGGTGTCCCCTGCCCTCCCATCTCAGTGAAAACAGGCTCTTCCCACCCGTGCTCGGGGGGGCCCCCAGCCCTCAGGACTGGTCCGTCCATTATCTTCAACCCTCCCCGCTGCCTCTTTCTTTCTCCTGGGTACACACCCAAGCTTCCCTCCGCTTCCATGAACAAAACGTAGTCCCCACCTTTCTGCCTTGGCTCACAGTTGCCGTGGGCCCCACCCGCTCCGCCCCCAGGCTTCTCCTCCAACAGCCTTAGCCCTAAAACGGCTGTGGGTGCCACCTCCAATCCTGCCTCAGCTGCCTTGGCAGCAAAAGCCAATTCTGTCCACGCCAGTCCCTGCACGACGGGCTCCTGCCTTCCCGCCGCCTCCACACCGCCGGTTCCTCACGCACGCCCTTGGCTCCTGCGCCCCAGCCAGCTGGCAGCTCCGCACGCCTCGCCCTGCAGTGGGCTCCTGGGACAACATCTTCAGAACTGGCTTCTGCTGGGTGTCACTTCTGGAAACGCTCCTAAGTTTCGCAAGCAGCGTTCAGGCAGCGCTGTGTCCCTGCCCTGGCACACACAACACGGGCCCCGCTCCGTATCCCTGATGGCATGCGGGGCAAAGGGAGGATCTTTTTCTTTCTTTCCATAGCATTTCCTCCCATTTTCAAACATTTTAGTATTTCAAACATTTTAAAAACAGGAAAGAATGGCACATTTACCAAAATGCACCACTTGGGGGCAGAGGGTGGTACAGTACTTGCCTGGCGTGCATGAGGCCCTGGGTCCATTATCCAGCATTGCCAGAAATACATAAATAAAAACACCATTTTTAAAAACCTTGCCACCTCGTGCACTTCCTCTTCCTCTTCCTCTCTACAAACTCAATAAAAATTTCGTACAG
>PVIR01017700.1:0-34543 GCA_004026965.1 Petromus typicus | reverse complement strand
GATATGAACATATACCAACTTCCCAAAATGAATGTAATTACTATGTACTGTGAACTTATACTAGTAAAGACTAAAAATAGAAAATAAAAAGCAAAGGGAACTATAAGGTAAAATAAATTTGAAATGAATTACAAACAAAAAGAATGAGAAGAGATATCACAGACAAGAAGAGAAATATTTGCAAATGATACATCTGATAAACAACTTATATCCAAATAACACAAGGAACTCATGAGGTTCAATAGCAACAAATTGAAAAACTCAATTAAATAATAACAAAACACTCAAACAGATGTCTCAATGAGAAGACAAACAGATAGTAGTGAGTATATGAAAACATACTCCACATCATTCACTTTCAGGGGATGGCATTAAGGCAACAATGAGATGCCAACACATATTTATTAAAATAGCTGAAATCCAGACCACTGACATTGTAACTTGCACACATATGGAGCAACAGGAGGTCTCTTTCATTGCTAGTGTTAATGTAAAAGCTACTTGGTGGATAATTTGACAGCTCCCGACAAGCTAAATATATTCATACTAAAAAATCTAGCCATTGTGCTTTCTGGTATTCACTCAAATGAGTTTAAAATCTATTTGTTTGCAAAACCCCACACATAAATGGTTAGAGAAGATTTTTTATAATTGCCAAAGCTTGGAAGCAACCAAAATGCCTTTTAGTAGCAAAGTGGTATATCCATACAATGTAATATTATTTGGCAATACAAAAAAAAAAAGAGCAACCAAGTCACACACACACACACACACACACACACACACAAATCAAAGAATCATAATGTGTAATGCTAAGTGAAAGACTCCCATATAGAAAGGCTACCCTCCAATTTCAACTGTCTGGTAAAACTATGGAGAGAGCAAATGTTCAGTAGTTGTCGAAGGTTCAAGAAGAAGGACGAAGCAAGAACAAGTGAAATAGGGCACTTTTAGGACAATGAAAGGACGATATTGTATGATATGGAAATAATGAGTACTTATCAGTATACATTTGTCAAAACCCAAGTGTGAAGAGAATCCTAATTCAACCTTTGGCTTCAGCTAGTAAAAGTGGATCAGAATAGATTCATCACTGGTAACAATTGTACCACATGAATATAACATGCTAAAAATAAAAGACATTGTGTGGCAGGGGCAGGTTGATCAAAAACAATTTTAAAAAATTCTTGTCAATTTTAGAGGTCTACTGTCAGTGCTGAGTCAATGCCAGGGACCACGTACAGGTGGCTTTATGCTGATGACATCCTGCCTCTTAGAGGCTTCCCTGGCTGATACAAAATGCCGATCCTGTGTGCAGGGCAAGCTGAAAGTAACTTTGCAGTCAGTACTCATCTGAGTGACCTTAATAAAGGAAGGGAATGTGGCACCAATGTCCCAGTTTCATTGCCCTAGGAGACTACTCTGAAGTGTGTCTTGCAGTCTTTAGGGCAGTTTTAGTATGACTAATTCCTACTTACCCACAGGAAGTAATCCATTCTCTGAGACACTTTTCAATGAGGTCTTTGTCTACCTACTTTGCTACCTGTGTTAATCAGCATTCTGTTGCTGTGGCAAACTACCTGAGGAGACAAGAAGAAATACTTACTTTAGTTCGTGGTTCCCTGTGTTTTAATCTATGACTGGCTTCTCCAAGGCAGAAACATCACAGCAGAAGATGTGGTAGAGGAGGAGTGCTCACCTATGACTGCCCAGAAGCAGAGAGCACGGACAGCCAGGGAGGGAGGGACTGGAAACGAGAATATAAACTTTTAGATTACACCCCAATGACCTTCTTTCTCTATGGAGGCTCAGTGCTGAATTAATCCATTGAGGAAGTGAGCACTCCATGACTGACTCACCTTGAAAAGGCTCCACCTCTCACACATGCATCTTTGGGGCTGTTTTGTTTTGTTTTATTTTGTTTTAAGTATAAGCCATAATGCTTTCCTGTCTTCTCATTCTGATCCCAGGGATCATTTCCTAAATTCTTCTTAGGGGTGTCTTTATGGAAAAATCAAACCAAGACAATACCTGTATCAAGAAAAAATGGTAGTAAATTTGCTTCAGAATCCCCACAAAATTTCCAAATACCTTTTATTTTATTTTATTTTATTTTATTTTATTTTATTTTTGCCCTTGTATTTGCATGAAAATTTTCTCCTGCACCAGCGTTACAAATAAGGAAATTTTCTTAAAATTTCATTATATTCTGAATTACCTATGCTTTTGCAGCTTTATTTTCTACAATTTTCATTGAAAATGCAGAATGCTTTAATTACATTACAGGTTAAGAAGATGCTTGTGGGCTGACCTGAGGCATAAGCAACTTTCACAGTTTTCTGCAGGGAAGTGATTTCTGAAAGGAAAGGAACATATATGAAAACTAAGTGTTGAAACATGTAAATTGAGCGTTGCCTCTCTGCTCAAAAATTGAGATGGAAGATGCCAAATAAATTGTCCCACTGCTACTGTGTCTCTGTCTGTGTCTACCAATTTTAAGGTTTTTAAAACATGTTTTGCTATTATCCCTTCCTTCTTTTTTTCATTTTTTATTGCATGATAATAGCCACATTAAGAAGCTTCTATCTTGGGGCCGGGGATTTAACTCAGTGGTTCCTGCACCTGTCTTGCAAGCGCAAGGACCCGGGTTCTATCCCCCGGTAACCACATACCATACTGGGTGTGGAGACTCACGCCCAGCAGCAACCAGTACCACATACCACAGTGCTGGGCGTGGTGGCTCACGCCTGTAATCCCAGCACTCAGGAGGCAGAGGCAGGAGGATTGCTGTGGTGTGAGTTGGAGGCTGAGCTCAGGGCCAGCCTGAACCACAAAGCAAGACCATGTCTCAAAAAAAAGAAAAGAAAAAAAAAGAAAAGAAGAAGCTTCTATCAGTTTTCCAGTATCTGTTAGCACTTGGCCTCATTCCATTTTGCTTGGGTAATTCAGTGGTGTTGCCTTCCGTGGAAATAGCTGCTTCTGGCAAGACTGTTTAGTTTACTATTTACTCAAAACATTTGCATAGTTCCACTCAGTTGGAAAGCAAAAATGGGGCTGATCATTTTTGCATAAAGACAAGTCAAATCAAAGAGTGCTCTAAACCATGAAGTGAAATTTAATTAAATACTGGAAAAGACAAACAGTTCACTGTGAGCAGACACTCTATAAATAATGGTTAAATGATACATTAAAGAAACTACTTTACATATGCAGAATATTTTTTGGTGACATATTTCTAATCATAACAAGTAGACACTCTCAGCATGTGGCTTACTCACTCGGGAGTCAGAGATGACACTTAGGCGGGTCTTCACAGACTCTGCTACTGCAGCGTTCACCATGAGCAGAGACATGAGCCAGTTGCCAGTTCTGGGAGGGATAGCCACTGAACCCAAGCCATTCACACTCACTTTTATGTGTACAGTGAGTCTGGCTCATGCTTATTTTAATAATGCTCGTTTCCATTTCCTGAAAAATACTTCACTGACTCTGACTCTCCAAGAAGGTACAGCCTACTTAGCCCTCACTGTCAGCGCCTTGTGTGGACTGCTGAGGACACACAGCGAGATGTGCACACTCCAGCTGGCGACCAAGATGCTGAAGAGGAGAAACTGGATAATCTAACTCCGCCTGCCATGAAAGTGCTCAGAGTACCTAACATCACTGGATGTTGGGGGACGTTTGGAAGCTTAATTACTATAGGCTCTCAGGTTAAAGAAAGTATATATCCTGGAGGAGAAGATGTTTATACACATGATGACAGGGTTGTGTAGCCATCATCAAAATGTAATCTAATCGTATTAGAATACTTTCATATCCCTTCAACCAAGAAAAAACACATACCTGTCAGCACTCTCATGAACACTCTTGCCTAGTTCCCTGCCCTAAACAACCACAAAAGTGTTTTCTTTAGAAATTTGCCTGTTTTGGACATTGCATATCCATAGAATTATGCAAAATGCAGACTTTTGTGACTGGCTTTTAAAAACTAACATAAAATTTTGAGGCTTGTTACACTGTAGCATGTTTCAGTACTTCCTGTTCACAGCTGACAATGTTCCATTGGAAGGCTAGACCACATTTCATATTCATTAATAGATAGACAATTGCTTATTTCCACTTTTTGACTACTATAAATGGTTTGCCTTTTTCTTGGGTACAAACCTAAAAGTTTAAATTGCTGGAACATTGAAACTGCATATTCTAGCAATTCAAGTTCATACTCAAAGGAGCTAGACTCATATGACTAAACTTCTTCACATGCCTCCACCATACTGGCTCTGTTATTGTACTTCTTGATTATGACACTCCTAATAATGCATGGGAAGTAGTTCATTGGAGTTGTGATGGCTGGTGACATCTTTTCAAGTGTTTGTTGAGCATTAGTGTGTTTTCTTTGAAGAAATGTCTACTAAAGTAATTTCCTCTTTTAACAATTGTATTACCTCTTTGTTAATGAATTCTAAGTGTTCTTTATATATTCTGGATACATTTCCCTGATCCAGTATATAGTCTACAAATATGCTACCACAGTCTGTGCATTTAATTTTTTTATTTTTTCATAAAGAAGAAATAATATTGGTTTGCAGTACCAATGTTTTAAAAACAAACATTTGATATATCATATCCTTTTAATTTCTTAATTAGGCTTTTGGTGTCATATATAAGAAGTCATTGCTACAATCCAAGGTCATAAAGATTCACTCCCATGTTTTCTTCTAAAAGTTCTGTAGTTTTAGTTCTTACACTTGTGTCTGTTTTCATTTTTATTTGATATTTGATATTTGTCAAACTATTCTTTCCACATTGGATTATCTTGCCCACTTGTTGCAAAATAGTTGATATATGCAAGAATTTATGTCTGGCCTCTCCTTTCTGTTCACTGATCTATATGCTTATCCTAATGCTGCAAGTATAACACTGGCCTACAAGCATGTGTCATATGTTTGTAGTTGAAGAATGTGAATCCTCCCAATTTTCTATTCTTCAAGACTGTTTTGATTATTCTATCTCCCTTGTATTTCCATTAGGATATTTTCAGATTCTGAAGAAAATATACTTGGGATTTTGATAGAAATGGTGTTGAAAATTCTAAATGTGGCTATTAATAAGAGCCCTGACATTCTAGTAATAAATCCAAAACAATGGAAGTCTTTCCATCTTTTTCAATCATCTTCATTAATTTCTTTTAACAATGTTGTATAGTTATCATGGTACAAGTCTTCCTCTTCTTTGCAGTTTTTGTTTTTATTCATACATGTTTGCATGACATAATGTCTATATTCACTGGGGGAAGTTGGTACATGTATATAACAGATCTCAGTTCTGTTTTTGCTGTTGCTCCTTCACCTCTTTCCCTCCTCCCTTCATCTTTTGATTCCTATCACATTTGATTCCATTACTTATCAGTTATTTTCAGCTTTGTACTTTGGACTTCTCATATAAGAAGCATGTGATATATAAGCTTACATGTCTAATTTGTCTCTTAATATTATCATCTCAAGGTACCCTCTCATTTACCTATGAATAACTCTTGTTTATTTTCTTTATGGCACAGTAAATACTCCATTGTATACAAACACCACACTTCCTTCATCCATTCTTTTTTTGACATACACATAGGCAGTTTCCAAGATTTAGCTATTATGAACATTGCCATTATAAACATGGCTATACAGATATCACTGTAATATAATAGCTTTTCACTCATTGGGGAAGATCCTAAAAGAGAAATACCTGGATCAAATGGAATTTCTATTTTTGTTTTTCCTGAGGAATCTGCACAATGATTTCTATAGTGGTTATACTAATGTACATTGCCACCAACAATGTAGAAATGTTTCTTTTCCCTGAATCCTTGTCAGTATTTATCATTAATTGATTTCACCACAACCATTCTTTTTGGATAAAAAATGAAATCTCCATGTTGTCTTAATTTGCATTTTGCTGATAGCTAGCAGTATTGAACATATTTTCATGTATTTGTTGACTCGTAGTACTGCTGAAAGATAACATTCATTTCAGTTGCCCTATTTTTAATTGATTCTTACTTTACAGAGGTCTAGGTTTTTCAGCGTTTTATATATTCTCAATATTAGTGCACTGCTCAACAAATAGCTAGCAAAGTATTTTCCTCATTCTGTATATTGTCTCTTCACTCTATTGGTTGTTTCCTTTGTGGTGAAGATTGTTAATTTGGTATGATCTCAAATAGTTCTCAAACCATTTCCTGTAGTACTGGAGTTTGGAAAGTCATTGTCTAGGTATATACCGTCAAGAGTTTTACTTATTTTATCTTCTAGTAGATTAAATGTTTCTGTTCTAACATTTAGTTCTGTAATTCATCTTGATTTTAGTTTAATATATAGTGCAATATATGGGTCTAGACAAAATATTATACACTTGGATTTTCAGTTTTCCGAACATTATTTAATAAAGAGGCTACCTTTTCCTTCAGTGTATGTTTGGCCCCTTTGCTAATGATCAAATAGCTGTATGTTCTGAGGTCACTTTTGCTCCTTTGATTCTGTTGCATCCATCCATGTGACTGGTTTGTGCCAACACCATGCTGTTTTTAACCACGAGAGCTTTGCAATATAGCCTCAAATCTGGAATCGTGTTGCCTCCTGCTTTGCTCTTGTTACTAGGATTGCTCTTCTGAGTCTCTTCTGGTTCCAAATACATTTTAGGATTTCTTCTCTAGGTCTATGAGGAATGCCATTGGCATTTTGATTGGGGTTATTATAATTCTGTGTATCAGTTTTGGAAATATGGCCATATGTAAATAGAGAAGTTTACATCTTTTCCAATCTATATTCCCTCCATTCCTTCCTTCTTTTCTTTCTCCATCCTTCTCCTTGTTCTTTAATCCTCCTTTCTCATTCTCCTCCTCTTCTTCCTTCTTCCTCACTCTTTACTTGCTTCTCGGCCTCTCTTGCTCCTCCTGTCTCTGCCTCTGTTTCTGTTTCTCTTTCTTTGTCTCTCTCTGCCTCTGTCTCTCCGTCTCTGTCTCTCTGTCTCTCTCTCTCTCTCTCCTCTCCCTCTCTCTGTCTCTCTCCTCATCTCTCTGTCTCTCTACCCCTTCTTTTTTCATTTACCTTAGCAAGGACAGACATCCTTGTCTTTTCCTGAATTTAGAAGGAAATTGTTTCTTTGTCTACCTTTTATAGGCTGTGAACTTTTTATAATTGCACCTTATGGGGTCCCTTCTAGCCCTAAATTGTTAAGAATTTTTTTCACAGAAACATATTGGATTCTGTGAAGTGTTTTCTGTATCCATTGTCTATATGTTAGTATAGTCTGTTGTGTTAACTGAGCTTCATAACAATTTTATCTTCTATGTTTGCTGCTACATGTCTGAAGTAATTTGTAAGAAACCTGTTATAGTATTTTTTAAAGAACTGAAGGAAGATATTATAGAGGCTATATGAATACACTTTTCAGACAGAAGAGAAGACAAACATGTTACAAACTGATTGTGGTCACCTCACAGTGAAGAGAAGACCATTGAAATCCATAACAGAAACACAAGTAGATGCACTGAGCAGAATTTAATAAAAGGCTTTGTTGTAAAAGTAATCATCGTCCTAGGCAGGAAGATGGCCATGAGTTCAGTGCCAGCCTAGGCTACATAATGAGTCAAAGGTCAGCCTCAACAACGTAGTGAGACCCTGTCTCCATAAAAAAATATTCAAAGCACATTACTTATTACTCTACCACATTCTACTAATATCTACATTCTTATAATTATTTTTATATTGATTTGATTGGTACTATATATATATATACCAATATATTGGTACCAATATATATATTATATGGTATATATATATAATGATCACGTTCCTTGTTGAGAATTTGTACCTGTACATAACACATCTTGATTCTCACTTTTTCTTTTTCTTTTTCTTTTTTTTTTTTTTTTGAGACAGGGTCTCTCTGTGTAGTTCAGGCTGGCCCTGAGCTCCGCCTCAAACTCACATCACAGCAATCCTCCTGCCTCTGCCTCCCAAGTGCTGGGATTACAGGCATGAGTCACCGCGGTTGGCACTGTGGTATGTGGTACTAATTGCTGCTGGGTGTGAGTCTCCACGCCCAGTATTGTATGTGGTTACCGGGGATCAAACCCGGGTCCTTGTGCTTGCAAGACAGGCGCTGGAATCACTGAGCTAAATCCCCAGCCCCAGATTCTCACTTTTTCACATTCCTCTGCACTTCTCTACAGCCCCAACCCTATATACATAAGCTTTGCTAATTTTTTTTAACCATCAGATTTTTTCTTTTCCATCTTTACTTGGCACTACTAGACTTTTCCTTTTGCCTTTGAACAATTTTCTTCCTATTTCACACTATTTATTATATATTCTGGCATTAATTTACACCTCCATTTCATACTAGAGAAAAGATATGGTATTTACAAAATGTGTCCTATTAATTTCACTAATGCATATGCCTTCAAGGTACATCCAGTTGATTATAAATGACTCAAATTTTTCACTGTATATGGCCATTTCATTTTTAAAGAACACATAACTTCTTCTAGTTTTCAATATTTATCTATTACAAACTGAACTGTTATAAACATAGGTGCACATATGTCACTGAAGTATGATTCTTTTCTTTTGTATATATACCTAGGAAGGGAACAACAGGGTTAAATGGGAACTTGAGTCTTAGTTTTTTAAGGAACTTCCACAGTGGTTGCGCCAGTCTACATTCCCATCAACAGTGGAGAAGGGTTCTGTTCTATCCACAGTTCTGCCAACATTTGCCATTGATTGATTTCATGATAGCAGCCATTCTTTGTGGAGTAAGATGGACTCACAGTCTTGCTTTTGTCTGCATCTTTGGAATGACCAGCAATGTTGAACATTTTTTCATGTTTCTTAGGTGCCTTTACTTCTTCATCTGAAAAATGTCTGTCCATTTCAGATGCCCATTTTTGAATTGAGTCTTTAAATTGGGAGGAGCTGATGTGTTAAAATTTTTCCTGGACTCTAGATAGTAGTCCTTTGTCTGAGGAACAGTTGCTAAATTTTTTTCCCCATAGTGTAGGTTGTATTTGCCCTCTGTTGGTGGTCTCTCTTGCTGTGCAATAGCTTTTTAATGGAATGAGATCCCAGTTGGTGATTCCTTCTGTTCGTTCCCATGCTGCTGAGGTTTTGTTCCTAAAGTCTTTCCCTATGACATTGTCTCCAAGGGTTCTACATAATCTATTTTCCAGTAAGTTTATTGTTTCTATTTTAATATTTTGGTCTCTAATCCACTTTGATTTTGGATTGGTGCATGTGAAAGAGAGATCTAGCTTTAATCTTTGCTCTTTTGAAGCCCACTTCTTTCAGCATCATTTGTTAAAGAAGATATCTTTCCTCCATTAAGAGTGTTTGGTTCCTTTGTCAACAATGAGGTGACTTAGAACATCTGGTGTTATTTCTGGACTTTCTAGTCTGTTCCACTGATCCTCACTTCTGTTTCTTTGCTGGTACCCTGCTGCTTTTATCACACTGGCTTTGTAAGATAGTTTCAAATTGGAGATTGTAATACTTCCTGCCATGATCTGGTTGCCTAGAATTACTCCTGCTATTCTAGGTTTTTTGTGGTTTCAGATGAATTTTTGGCTTTTTTTTTCTAGCTCTATCAAGTACACTGTTGAAATTTCAATGAAGATTGCATTGAATCTATGTAATAGTTTTGGGAATATGACTATTTTGATGATATTGGTTCTTCCTTACTGTTCCCCAAGAACAGGGGCTGTCTTTTCATTTTCTCATATACTCTTTGATCTCTTTTTCAGAATGTTGTAGTTCTGAGTAGAGTTTTTTCACCTTCTTTAGTAGACTGATTTCTAGATATTTCATATTTTGGGTGCTATTTTAAAATGAATCAATTCTGTGATTTCTCTTTCAGTAACTATATTATTCATGCCTACAAAAGCTATTGATTGTTGAGTGTTGAGCTTGTATCCAGCTAAGCTACTAAACTTGATGATTAACTCTAGCCATCTTTTGGCTAAGCTTTTAGGATCTTATACGTGAAATATCGTGTCATAAGCAAATAATGAAATTTTAATTTCTTCCTTACCTATCTTTATTCCTTTCATTTCTCTCTCTCTCTCTCTCTCTCTCTCTCTCTCTCTCTCTCTCTCTTTTTAAGGTTTTTTTGGAGACAGGGTCGCACTTTGTGGTTCAGGCTGGCCCTGAGCTCAGCCTCAAACTCACATCACAGCAATCCTCCTGCCTCTGCCTCCCGAGTGCTGGGATTACAGGTGAAAGCCACCATGCCCAGCACTGTAGCATGTGGTACTGATTGCTGCTGGGCGTGAGTCTCCAAGTCCAGTATGGTATGTGGTTATCGGGGATAGAACCCGGGTCCTTGCGCTTGCAAGCCAGGCCCCCCGGCCCTCATTTCTTTCTCTTATCTAATTGTTGTGGCTAATGTTTTCCAAAACTATGCTGAATAGGAGAGGTGATAGTGGACATCCTTTCCTGATCTTTGTGTGAAAGGTTTCAGTTTTGACCATTTGGTAGTTGCTAGCTGTTGGTTTCTCATAAATAGCTTTTATTAGGTTGACATAAAAACCATCTGTTCCAAGTTTCTGTAGGGTTTTAATCCTAAATGGGTGTTGGATTTTGACAAATGCTTTTTTTGTTGTTGTTGTTTTGTATTTTGCAACTATTGAGATGACCATTTGGTTTTTGTTCTTGAGTCTGTTGATGTAGTAAATTGCATTTATTGATTTATGTGTGCTGAATCACTCTTGCATCCCTGGGATGAATTCAACTTGATCAAGATATATAATATTCTTGATGATCCTCTGTATTCTGTTTGCAGTGTCTTATTGAGAATTTTTGCATCAGTGTTCATTACAGAGATTGGCCTGTAGTTCTCTTTTGCTGTTGATCTCCAGTTCGAAGGCACTGTAGTCTGAAAGTATCCTTTGCATCTATTTAAGCATGCTCTATGAACTAGCATGTAGTCAGTTTTGGAGAATGACCCATAAGCAGCTGAGAAAAATGTATATTCTGACTTTGTGGGGTAAAATACTCTGTAGATATCTATTAAGTCCATTTGTTCAAAAGGTTAGTTGAGTTCAAGTATTTCATTAATAATTTTTCTGTGAAATCAATCTCTCTATTTGTGACAGTGGGGTATCTAGGTCCCCCGCTACTATTTTGTTAGTGCTTCTCTGGCATTTCATGTCCATTAATATTTGTTTTATATAGTTGGGTGCACTAGAATTGTAGGCATAAGTATTTATGAATGTCATCTCTTTCTTGGATTGTTCTATGTATGAGAATGTAGGTGCCTTCTTTGCCTCTTTCAGTTAGTTTTAGTTTGAAATGTACTTTGTCTTTAAATAAGATAGCCACTCTTACTTTTTTTTTTAGTTTCCTGTCACATGGAGAATCATTTTCCATCCATTTACTTTCAATTTATGGATTTCTTTCTGAATTAGGTGTGTTTCTTTTATGCAGCATATTGTTGGATCTTGCTTCTTAATCCATTCTGCCTGTTTGTGTCTTTTAATTTGTTCATTGAGGCCACTGGCATTAATAGTTATGACTGATATGGACTGATTTAGTTTTGTTTGATGTTTTTCTGTTCTTGGCCCTTTTAGTCTCTGTATTTCCTCTTTGCCATTCAGTTTCTTGCCTTGCCCCGTGAATTCACTCTGCTTGGTCTCATGGGACGGTTACATTCATTGTCCTTTAATAAAATATTCTTTATAACTTTGGAGGTTCGGAATTCATGAAGTTTCTTAGATGGTCTTTATCACAAAAGTATTTTATTTCCCAGTCAATTTTGAAAGATAATTTTGTAGGATATATCAATCTAGGTTGTAGGTTGTTCTCTTTTAGGGCTTGAAATACTTCATTTCAGGCTCTCCTTGACTTGAGTATTTATATTGAAAAGTGTGCTGTGATTCCAATGGGCTTTCCTTTGTATGTGATTTGTTTCTTTTCTCTGACTGCTTTCAATATTTTGTTCTTCTTTAGGGTTTCTGGAATCTTGATTATTATATGCCTTAAGGTAGATTTCTTTACATCACAATCATTTGGAATTCTATATGCCTCAGTTATCTGTATGTCAAATTATTTTCCTTTCCCTGTGAAGTTTTGTACCATTGTATCTATGAAAAGTTTTTTAAAATATCTTTTGCACTCTCTCCTGCTTCCTGCTTGACTCCAATCAGTCCGATGTTATTCTTCTTTGCATCATTTAGCAGTGGCTGGATTGATTTCTTATGGCCACTTTCTATTTTCCATAAATTATTAATTTCCTATTCACTGACTGGAATCCTATCCTCTATATCTGATATTTGGACTTCACATTCATTTTCACTATATTTTTTCATCTCCTGGAAACCTGTTTGAAGCTGTTTAACAGATTCTATTACGTTCATAATCTGAGATTCTATCCTGTTCCTGATTTCTTCTTTAATGTTATTAATCATGATCTTCCACTTTGGACACTATCTCTGCTTTTATCTGAGAGAATTTTTCTACTTCCCATTTTACTAGGTCCTCTTTTGTTACCAGCTCAGAATCCTGGTGTTTTAGCTTTAGTTTGCTTTGTTTCCCTTTTCCTAGATTCCCCTGTGGTAATGATCTTTGTGTCTAGATTTTAAAATTTTTTCTCATTTCTGTTTTTGTGTTGTTGTTGGTGTTTTGGGTTTAATTTCTGACCCGCTGTCTGGGCAATGTTTATTGCAAGTCTCTTTCCTTTTAATATCTGGAACCCTTAAGAGATGGCTACTTCCTGGGTTGTCCTTCTTCAATCTACAATGGCCTTTAAGCAATCTCGGTTCTGGCACACCATGAAAAGTACTTAAACAGAACAATCACAATACCTAAGTTGGTGTAATACAGTCAGTATCATCAACAGTACCAAACACAGCACAGGAAATGACAAACTTTGGCAATCACTATTCTGGTAGATTTAACCTCATGAGTTTGATCTTTGATGATATGCCAAAATTTAGAACTAACCAGAAATATGTTTATAACATACAGGTCCTTCACTATAGCAACATCACCTTTGGGAATAAAGGCTCACCAAGTTGTTGGGGTGGTAGAGAGATAGAAGGAGAGGAAAAGATTAGAAATAGAGTTAGAGGACATATAAAGAATACACAGACTCCATGAAACTGAAAAAGCCTAGAGGACAAAAGAGATAGAAGAGAGAAATACAAAGCAGAACAGATTAACAACAGCAGGACCACTAGAAACTGTATGCAACCTCCTATAATAGTACAGAAGAAAGAGAGAGTAGGGAAGAATGAAATGAATTAACTTCAAAGAACTGATACTGACTGGAGGACAAGAGAGGATGAAGGAACAAAAGAAGAATAGGGGTACCTTGCAGTGACAGGCTAATAGGAGGCTATTTTATCTCACCTGTAAAAATAAGAGGAGGTGAGAGAAGAAAAAAACTCAAAATTGGACAGACTCAGCAACAAGAATGTAGAGAAATGAAGAATGAAAGCTCATAAGAAGAAGAAAAAGAATAACAATGACAATAACAGCAACAACAACAATTTTTAAAAAACCCCAAAAACTACAAAGAAGACCCTTCATAGCATGGATCTGCTGTCACCTATAGATAGTATGGGCAGTAACATGCAGGTAAGTGGTGACTAGTTACAGGGAGACAGCCATCATCCTTTGTCTAGGTTCTGGTTAAAATGCTTAAATTGAGCTCAGTGAACTCCTGCAGGTTTAAATGCTGCAAGAGTTCAGGGTTTTGTATGTGGAGCAGACTTAACCAGTTCACCAGTGGCTGTAGTCAACAAGATTTCTTCATTCTTCCAGTGAGTGTTTTTTCAATGTGGTTTACACAACAGAATCACTTACTGTAGACCTCTGGCTAGGTCCCAGCACTGCTGCCACACTAATTCATTGTGCACATGCAAGTAAATGAAGTCTCTGGGGGCTCCTCCTCCCATGCACTGTGGAAAGGTGGGCCAGACCCATGCACCAGAGGCATGTCTGCAGAGCAGCAGCACTTACTCAGGGTGGGAAGAGAAGTAGATGGAATCTCCATGGGCTCTCTTATAATTATTTATGCCTATGGCATCTGGGTAGTGAAAATCCTGGTATGATTCTGTACATTTCTGGATTTTCTGAGGTCAGTTTTGCAGTCAGGCTACAATCTAAGTATTTACATCACCAAAATGACAGATGCTACAAAGTAGTTTTTCTTATAGAGTTGGCTATTAGACACATATTATCACTACCATACTAAATCTAAGAAAGTGGCAAGAAAAGCAGGTAAGCAACAGGGGAAATCATAATTTTCTAGATGGGAATGACAGAGAAAAGTGTGTATCTTTTCTTACTTCTTTTCCATGGAAAAAATTTAAAGAATATAATTCAGTTCTGGAAGAGTTTAATGAAGGCAACAGTTCTGCAGAAGATACACAGCATGAATCATTAAAACTATTTATGAAAATCTGCCTCTTTGTGGTGATGGGATTAAATAATTCACAGAAGAGTCTTCAATTTCAAAAAATCTGTTATCTATAAAGAACAGTTTAATACAAGGCTAGTAGGAAAAATAATTGTTTTTCTCCAGGCTGTTGAATCACAATGATATTTCTTCTATTTATATTCAAAACATTCACATAATTCAATGTATCTGTTTGAGTTTCTCCTAGATATAAATAGATTTTTGATTTGCAGATAACGGATGTTTGATGTAGCTTTTACTTATTGCTTTAAAAACTACTTAGAGAACTCAAATTCATTAATCTAGAATAATCTTTTTTTCATCATCTTCAGCAACTATGTTTTATCTGAACACTGTTCTTGTAAGAGCTGCACAATACAGTCTCCACCTTTTCATCCCTTCCTCCTCCTTCTGAACTTCTGATATAAACAACTGAACTAGGAGGAAAATCACAACTATATAGGGAAAAACCCTTCCCTTCATTTTAATTCATCATCTTTGTTGAGCCATATCATTTTAATAGCTTAATGTTGAAAATTATGCAACATTTAATTTTCAATGTATTAATGTATCAGAAAAATCCTCTGTGTACACAACTATATAAAATATGTGGAGACCTTCATTAAATCTTCCACTGATGTGAAGTGATCAGAACATTTTTTTTTAAACAGGGTCTCTCTTTGTAGTTCAGGCTGGCCCTGAGCTCAGCCTCAAATTCACATCACAGCATCACATCTGCCTCCCAAGTGCTAGGATTTCTGGCATAAGCCACCACGCCCAGCACTATGGTACATGGTACTGATTGCTGGTGGGCATCTGTCTCCACACCCAGTATTATTGTATGTGGTTACCTGGGATAGAACCCAGGACCTTGCACTTGCAAGACAGGTGCCAGAACCACTGAGCTAAATCACTGGCCTGGTCAGAACTTTTGATAATATTGATAGGCACTCAGCACTGTCAAAAAATCATCTATAAAAGTATTCATGGGGCTTCCATTAATAGGAAGCTTAAAGATATGTGAAATTTTTTCCCATTTCAAATATGGAAGGGCTGAATAAAAATGAGCAAAAATGACTTACATATACATCTTATTTCATAATATGGAGTCAGAAAAAGAAACAAGTGCCAGGAGTGTTAGCTGTGCAGGATCTTGCTGTGACATTCTGGAGGATGAAGTTAACATCAGATGAAGTTATAGCTTTAACTGTGGAAGACATGGATTTTACCCCACAGAAAGAGAAGAGATAAAGCCTGGGCTCCAAAAGCTTAGACTTGGCCTAAAGTGGGTGTTTCTGAAAGGATATATGGTGCTCTCTGTTCAAAGAGGATAACAAATTCATACCATCAGCAAGGGTAATAATAATAATGCTTCTGTCACTTAAGTGTTTGGATAAGAAACAAAATTTCTTTGATTGGGTATCAAAATGTCCAGCCAGAACCACACACAAGTCTGGAGTCCATTCTGCCCTCGCACCGGAAGAGTCCACAAGGCAACAAACTCAAACTCTCATGAGATCCACCCTTTGGAGGATCCAACATAGCTGAATAAAAGAGACATCATGTTGAAGATATTCAAAGATCAATGGAAATCACAAGTAATTAGAAGAAGGGGAGGGACATACACCCTATTACCAAAAAGAAGATCAGTTTGAAAGAAGAGTCTTGTAGATTAAACAAAACATAAGCATAGGAGCTAAAGAGGAGAAGTGGTCCAAAAAAGGCTTGCATGGAGAGCATCAACCCCTCCAACACCATGAGAACAATCATTTTCAGACATTTGCAAATAGCTAGAAGGGTCTAGGCTAACAGGATAGATCTGGGGGTCTACGGGCCCCTCATCTCACCATCCTCTCTTCCAGCACAGCAGGAACAAGAGATCAGGAGTGGAAGAGACTCCCTCCCCACCCACTTCATTTCATACTTGTGAGAGGATAAACAAGCAGCCCTTGGCTGGATTGGAAATCTTCACTGGTAGGTGTTAGGCACACCTGAGTCACGAACAAAAGGCTGAAGTTTATCTCGTGCCAACTAGAACGTTCATACAGCACATCAGTGTTAACACTGGTCTGGGTTGAATTTGTACTTAGCACTCCAGGATCACTTAAGTCTACACCTCACTCTCATTGCCTTGCTGTAATCCTAGACCTAGAACCTTAGTATGATACCTACCACCAGTCCACAGGAAGACTGGGTTTACATAGTCTCCATCTCATACAAATGGATAGTGACAGCATCCATTCAGCATCAGGGACACTGCCCCTACTTTCAGTGTGTTAGAATCCTCACCGTGAATTTTGTCAGAATCCCAAGAACAGTCTTTTCCTGGTACAACAGGCCAGTCCTCTGCCTGGTTAGCAGTAGGGAATACTCAGTGTGGGCAGAGAAGTGTGGGAATAAGTGTCTGCTTATTTTTCCTAGCACTGTACTGATGCCTACCCACTGCTCTGCATCCTAGAATCTCCTCATTTCTGTTCTAGGAGCAACTATTTCTTCACTGGGCACTCCAAGATGACATGAGACTCCAACCTGGGGCTGGAGCTGGTCCCACAGACTCAAGAATATACATCAAGTACCCATCCAATTACCAGGAATCCACTCCAAAAACCTTAGGATCCAATGCTTCACACCATTCCTGCACTGGTGTGACAGCTTGGATAGTTGTCACAAATAATGTTTTACAGACAGGGGATCACTGAGTTGAGAAATCTCCACACAAACCCACAGAGTTTAAAGAGGGACAAAAAGGACTGTGATTTCTAATGCTAAGGACTGCAGGCTCTGGAATAAAACACTTTGCTGAAAATACGTAGAATTTTATTTTTCTTCTCCTCCTCCTCCTCCTAATATTGTTTTAGTCACAGAACATACTTAGTGTTAAGCCCTTTCAGTTTATTGATATTTATGTGATAAGCTGAAATATTTCCTCCAAATAAATTGATGTCCTAGCCCTTGGAGCCTACACATGGGACACTCTTTGTGCCATAGTTGGTGAGTGTCCCCTAAAGATCCTTATTGGAAGGGTGGATCCCCAGCCCTTGGTGCTGTTGGGATGTGATAGAAAGGTCAGGCAGGGACCAGTGAAAAGAAGTTAGGCTGCCAGGAAGGCCCTTGAAGGGGACAGTGAGGTCCCTGTCTCCTTTCTTTATGCTTTCTGGCTGCTATGAATTGAGCAACCTCCTCTACATACACTGACCATGATGTCTTTTGCTGCCTCAAACTCAAGTAACAAAGCCAAGTGACCACAGATGGGACCTCTGCAACCATGAGTCAAAACAAACTTTCCTTCCTTTAGGTCCATCTGTCTTAGGGACTTGTAACAATCGTAGATAACTGACTGACATAATGTAGAAGTAGGGTTTTTATGGACAAGATTAAGTGAAGGATCTGGGGTTATCCTGAGAAACTCGATCCTGTGTGCTCTTGTAAGACAATGGCAGAGGGAAGTGTACAGTCACAGAAGAGAAAAGGGAGGTAAGACAATGCCAGCCACTCAGTGCTGGACATGGCAAAGAATGGATTCTCCCTCTACAGCCTCTGAGATTCTCCCTCTAGAGCCTCAGGATGATTTCATGTATTGTCATGATGACATCTGGAGTCCAGAACTATGAGATCACACATTTTTGCTGTTTTTAGGCCACTACCTTTATGGCAATGTGTTATAACAGTCACAGGAAACCACTATAATTTTTTAAAAGCTTAGAATAGGTTCTGTTCTGCAGGATGTTCCTTGAGGTCATGGAAAGAATATGCATACTTCTCCAGGGGCTGTGTTTTATATAGAGTGATTCCTTCTTATCCATGGGGAATATGTTCCAAGACACCAAGTGGATACTCAAAATTGTGGATAGTGCCCTGCATATTGTGTATTTTACTATACATATGTATTTGTGGTAAAGTTTAATATACAAACTTGGCATAGTAAAATTAATAGTAATATCTATAATAAAGTAGAATACTACTAATGGCAGAGTAATAAAAATTTTGTGAATGTGCTTTTTCCCAACACTGTTTTGTTGGGCAGTACTCACTCTGCTGTGGTGATGTGAGTTCATACAGGATATGTAAGAAGAAAATGATGTGAAAGATAATCCCATGTCACATACTGTAGTTGTAAATTAAAGTTTGAGGTGCAACAGAATTCTTTGTTCTTCCTCACAATTTCACAGATGAAAAGTTTTTTCTTATGGAGATCTTAACAACCTCAACATACAGTAATTTTTATTTCTTTATTAATTCTATAATTTTTCCCTTTCACTTAAGCACCATATGTGTCTTTGATGTATCTAAATTGCTAACTTCACCACTCTTGTGCTTTGAAGGTCATTATTAAATAAAATACGGTTTACTTGTTCACAGAACTTCTCTTACCACGACATTACCAAGAACTACATGAGCACAATCTGATCTCATAATCATGAAGTTGCTGAGTGGGCATGACCCTTGTCTTGTGTAGGATGGAGCTGCTGAGAGATTTCAAAGCACTATTCAGAATAACATGCAATTTCTAACTTATAAATTGTTCATTTGTGGAATGTTCCATATTTTTGCTTCTGAACTGCATTTGACCACAGGTAACTGAAACCATGGACTGTGAATCATAGATCAGAGGGGTCAAATGTAGAAGAGTGGACAGTGTTGTTCAAGTCTTCCACATCCTTCCTGACTTTCTGAATAGCTAATCTATGGTAACTGAGAGAATTTTCAATATGGAAGTCACGGGTAAGGACGTGATGTCAACATTTACACTGACACAGACTGCTATGGGGGTCAGTGAAAAAACAACTGGGGAAGGAACAAGGCACTGAACCAAGGAGCTGCTGCAGACATTCAGATTGAGGTGATGATGCCTTTGAAAAATATACATAGATGGAAAGATGTGGAAAGAATTCAGATGGATATTGGAGGAAGTCCCAGGGGACTTGGCAGTGAGAAACTTACTAGGAAGCATTTGTCCATCCAGTACCAGATTTATTATACAGTTTGATAACTGGAAACACCATTGTGCAACTACAACAGAAAAAGGAGGGGAGAAATTCCAAAGGTAATAGTTTCCCATGTTACTGAGAAGGTGATGTTAACATTTCAGAATCTCATATCTTACTAGTCTTTTGAGATTAAAAGTCTTGGTAAGGATGATGCTATGGTTTGTGTCTAGATGTCTCCCAAAGCCTCATGCAACCGTAGGTGGGGCTTTTATCAGAAGTGGCTGATTCTAGAATGTGTGATGATTACTATATAAATCCACTGCTTTATCTGGCACTGTCCCAAACCTGGTAGATAGAGTATAAAAGGGGCAGAAAGAAGCTGCTAGGTGTCTGGCTAGCTTTACTACTCACTGCCTGCCATGCCACCCTGCACTGGGGTCAACTGAGAGCTCTACAAAACTTTCCTCCCTTTGAGTATCAAGTATTTTGTCTGAGCAATGAAAAAAGTAACTGACAAAATTTGGTCACAGAGAAGAGGGGTCCTTGTTATTACTGTACTTGATCATGTGGTTTAGAAGTCTTTGGAGCTGGCTGGTAGGAACAATCTGGAAAGCTTTGGAAATGTTAGATGAAAAAAATTGAGCTGGGATGCCTTAGGCTGTACTTTATGAGAGAGATCAGAAAAATAACAGAAATGAGGCCAGTAAAGAGGAGCCTTCAAAGTTTTCTGTTGGGAAGAAGAACTATATTGGCTGTTGGACTCCGGATTATACATGGTATAGTTTGGCAGAAAATTTGTCTGCACTTTGCTTGTGTCTTGAGATTTTTCCTGAGACTTAGATTAAAGGCAATTAAACAATTAATCCTGCAGAAGAATTTCAATTCAGTTTAACTTTGAGGCAGTGGCATGGTATTGTTGGGGGGCTTTTATCCAGAATATGTTAAGAATCAAAGCAAAAAGTCCAGAAGAATGATTTAAAATGTCTTGAGTTTAACCAGAAAAGAAGCTCCAGTAAATTCACAGCATGCAAAGAGCAATGGAGGTCTTGATCACAGAGAAGAAATAAGAGAATAGAAAGGATGACCTGAGGTATCACAAGAAGCAGCAGGACTCCACCCTGTGCAGCTTCAAAACTGCAAAAATGTAAGACTGTTTTGAGAAGAGAGTCCTAGAACACCATGTCCAGAATGGCAGTGGCCTAGGAAAGTTGGATTTGGCTGATATGCACTGGACCTATATAGGCAAGAAAGTAATAGCAAAATAAAATTGTTTTTATCAAATACTTAAGATGGTACTACTTTGGAGCTATTCAGATATAGAAACTGTTTCCTTTAGACACATTAACATTGTCCATAGTTCCCTGATGGGCTCATTCAGCTTCTAAGATTTGCCCCTTAGATAAACCTGTTGTACTTGGGATTAATAAACAGTCATCATTTTATCCAGTGTTGTAAAACATTGTAGTTTGGAAAATAATTATTGGGAGATCTCTAAAAAGCTGAATTAAGAGTGAAGCAGCAGAAAATAAATCAAGTCAGTCCAGGAGAATAGAAGATGTGCTCAAGATTTCTGGAGGCAAAGTATTTATTGCCAGCCCATACCAACTTGAAACTGCTTCCAAAGTGGTTAGCTCTGGCCCCAACCAAATAAGGAGTCTTTAAAAAGTAGGAAAGAAGGTGTAGTTATAGATATGAAGCACTTAAGTTACATGCACCATATTTAGGCACAAGGAACATAGAATTATATAATTGGGTAAGGGACTACATAAGAGATGAGAAATAGAGTGTCAGGGTCTTATTACATTAATTTTCTACCAGCAACTCAGGTTAGTTAGAAAGTTACATCAATTTCAGCATATTTACATAGTCTCTCTCTTTTTTATACACAGCTTTTTTGGAGACAAAGACATTCCTGTGTTATCTGAAAAAGCAAAGTGGAGGGCCATAAAATAGAGGAAGAGGGAGGGGGAAGCTGTTCCTCTACCTGCCAGTTAACAGAACAAACTATTTCCCAGTTCATTAGGAGTGGAGGTTGGAATGGTGGTTGTCAGGAGCTGGGAGTGGGGGATTGGTCCAAGGGTTCAAAGTTTTAGTTAAACAAGATGGATAAATCCTGGAGATTTATTTTTCATTTTGATGACTGTAAGTGATACTATTGTATCATATACTTGAAAATTGCTGAGAAAAAAGTCACACACGCATTGCATACCTTTGGTCCCACATACTCATAAGCCTGAGGTAGGAGAATAGCTTGAGTCCAGGAAATGAAATTGAACATAGTGAGACTCCAGCCTAAAATCAAACCAAGCCAAACAAAATAAGTATTCTTGGGGTGAAAAAATTATCTCTTCTAAAACTGAAGGACTTGGAACCAATGATGAAGATACTCTGCAAAAGGACCCTCGATTGTCACCCTCCCTCCTATCCTGAAACTCTTACAGGGTTGAGTGGCATCCCAATTTAGAATATGAACCTATGGAGGAAGAATAGACCTCAGAAGAGGGATCCTTTCATGAAAGTCTCAAGGATTCTTGGAAAGAGTCCAGGATTAGAATGACTTGAAACATCCAACCTGATTTCTGCCACTGCATTAATTGTCTTAACAAAATAAGAGTAAATTGCACTGTTTCCTGGTACACAGAACTCATGCATTAAACCCACTGGGAAGCAGGGATGGGGACATACCCAAGCTGGCATGTGGAGAGTTAAAGATCTGCCTGTGGCAAGCTCTTTGAAGCAAGAAGACCCATTTGGCCTCTGCAGGCCAGAACACAGCTCAGCCCAGTACAAAAGCAAGGTGTGAGGGGCAGAGGCAAACACCCTCCTTGGCATTGTGGCTGGAAAATCCACCTTGTCTTCCCCCTGGCTTGGTGCAGGAAGCTCCAAGACTCAAGGCAAGTTCCAACACTTGCCTGCCATGTAGGACTCACTTGGCCTGGAATCTCCCACTGGGTAATTAACGGTGCTTCCAAGGATTCGTGGACAAACTCGCCATTCTCGGCAATGCTTGGTTAGCAAAAGCTGCTTGTCCCTGATGAGCCAAGGGAGACCCTTGGGAGGATCTTGAGAAATTCCTTTCTTTAATAAGGTTATTCATAGAGAAAAGACCCCAGGGGACATTGAACCCCTATGAGCTGAAGAGGTCTTTAGAATCCTAAGGCTGCCTCTGTGTTCTCTCTGGTTTTGATTCATTCAGATGAGGAAAATGCTCCTCCAATAAGCAGGGGGATGTTACTGAATGAGTTGGGTGTCTTCTATCTTGCCCAGAGCCTGATTAATCTGCTCAGAAAGGGCCAGGAAATTAGAGAAGCTGATCTGATTTTAAATCCTCATGCATTAAGCGCAAGTCTGAGACAATCAAGTAATTGCAATTGCCTTCTGGTACAATTGACACACGGGCCAGACAGGCTCCAGGCCCTCCAGGCCTGACATCTGTTCACAAGCCATTCAACACCAGAGTCCTCGGGGTCTCTGGTGGGGCTAGAATATCCCCTGCTCCCTCATGGCTTCTCCACTCTATCCCAAAGAGGGAGAAGGAGAAGTCATTGGCTAATTTCACACCTCTCATTCCACATGGTGTCTGTGCCTTATCTTGGAGGGGTGAGCCATGGAGAGATCAATCCTCCTTCCTCTTGTTCCACCATTAAATAACTAACTAACTCTCTCTCTCTCTCTCTCTCTCTCTCTCTTATCATCTGGCCCCTGCAACCAAGGAGACCATCCATAGCTTTCCTAGGAAAGATTCTCTGGGCAGAGCTTTAAGTCTCTTGGCCTGGCCTGAGAGGGCACTGAAGGACACAACATCTCATCTTCATTCTTTATAGATGAAGGAAAATTTAGGGATTTCAAAGCATTTCTACCCAACGAAGCCTTGCTCTCAGGATAATTTTCACATGGAGTACTTCTAAGGTCTCCTCTGGAAACTGAAGGTTAAACATGATCTTTTTCTCTTTGTTTTCCTTTGTAGAATGTCTAATTCTAGATAAGAGAGAGGTCACATTGAAAAAGGGGGGAAAACACGACTGCATCACCGTCAGCATTTTTCACAAGAAGGTTCTCCCAGCATCCACCAAAGGCAAGTTTTGGTTTGGTTTGATTTTCAGTGCTGGGGATTAAACCCTAAGCCTTCATGCTGAGCTACATTTCCAGCCTTTTTTTAAAAATTGAGACAGGGTTCACTAAGTCACTAAGTTATCTGGGCTGGGGTTGAACTTGTGACCTTTTTGCTTTTGTAAGATGTTCAAACATCTCATTTTGTTAATTAGCAGAGAGAGAGAGAGATCAAAGTTTAAGGAAAAACCCCAGCTTATTTCATGTGTTGACAAATTAGGATGAGACCATGTCATAGAATGTCACCTGGGTCCCTAAAGAGTTGTGTTATTTTCACCAAGAAAATCTTTTATGAAAATACTGTTATCAGAATTGGCACATCGTATCATGTTACACTGCCAAATAATTTTTGCTACCGCAATTACAATTATCCACACACTAAAGAGAAGCCAGGGCTAGTTTGCTAGTTTTTAATAGCTAATAAAGAATAATGTAGACACTAGCTAACATGGCTTAGAGAAAAGGCCGGGTGCCCCAGCTCTTAAGGGCCCCAGTGAAACCTCGTTCTTCCCTTTATTCCACAGACCAAGTCCTTCTGCCCTCCCAGGATGGCTAAAACTGGGCTTATGAGTTGCTCAACTAAAGCCAATGTAGTAAAAAGGCAGCACGTATAATTCTTCTGTAGATTCACTCCTCCTAAAAAGCTTGCTCTCAGCTGGGGTCTCAGGTCAGAGATAATGCATGCACAATATCCAGTGTTTATTACAGATATCTAGGTTGGAAATATTATTAGTGGCCCTGTGAACTGATAACAGGGAAGTTCATTCTACTGGTTTACAGAAAACAAATGTTTGTTGCTTTAAGCTAAATTGTGCATTTTTTTCAGCAACAGAAAAAAATCTTTCCTGGATATTCTCTCCTCTCCCCCACTGGGAGATTTACCCATCATTCTGATCATTCTGATAACTTGTCTAGCCCATGTCTTTGTCAGCTTTCCTCTATGTTGTTACTGAGTTACAAAGACAGACACACCCTTACTGGTTTCGTGCAAGGGCAAGAGATGCAAGTCCCTGGAGGTGTGGGAACATTTTCCTGGCACAAATCACTTGGTATTGTCCTTCTGCAGAGCTCCAAGGAGAAAGACTAGGTTTTATTTTTTATATTCTTCTTCACTTCTAGTACTATGCTGATCACTTAAAAAGAGAGGGATGGGTAGGGGAATAAATGACTGGCTGAATGGGTGGATCAATGATGAGGGAGTAAATGGATGGATGGATAGATGGATAGATGGACAGATGGATGGATGGACAGACGGATGGATGGACGGACAGACGGACAGATGGACGGACGGACAGATGGATGGATGGTATGTGCACCTTCTGTTTTTCATGGAGTACTCCCATTGCCCCACTGTTTGCTGGTGTAAGAGCCCTGTTCTTCCGCCTCTAGCTTTCTCCTCCATGCACCCAAGGCCCAAGGCTGTCAGCCAACCTGCCTGTGTCAGTACATTGTCCCAGTTTCTATATCCAGAACCACAGCCTCTGCCGCATGCCCACCTCCTACAACCTGGGCTGCCACCAACTGTGGACTTACACTGATGAACTTGGGACTGGACCAGTTTCTGTTCCCAGTCCTTCTGCATGGTTCTCTAGTCATCAGTCCCCTCCTTTCCCTGTCTGGCCTGCCTCATGCTCATTCCTCTATACCTCTCCCTGAGGGCCCTATACAAGGGAGTCTCTAGGCATGGACCACTTCCCCAGGGATTTTACAAAACCCTGTATAGTTACTATTTGGGGCAATGCACTGACTAACCCTTTTGGGGAACACAGTCACAGAACCTTGAGGACTATAGTCACCTCTGGTTTTTGTTTGTTTGTTTGGGGTTTTTTTTTTTTTTTTTGAGACAAGGTCTCGATTTGTAGTTCAGGCTACTCCTGACCTCACTGTAGCACAGGCGAGCCTTGAACTCACAGCAACCTTCCTGCCTCTGCTTCCCGGGTGCTGGGATTATAGGCATGAGCCACTACTTCTGGCATTGTGGTGCGTGGCACTGATTGCGGATGGGCATGAGTTACCACACCTGGCATTGTTGTATATGGATACTAGGGACTGAACTCAGGACCTTGAGTTTGCAAGGCAGTTACCAGAACCACTGAGATAAATCCCAGACCCACCTCTGGGTTCGATTGGTGGCAGGAAAAGGTAGGCTGGCTTTTATGGTTGGCACTTACATGCTTCACTGAGCAGTTCAGGTCAGGAGGGTAGGTCCACCAGAAAAATTGCTATAGAACAGGAGTAAGTACATCAGCGTCGGTCCAGGGAGAGCAAGTGGATGCACCCAAAACTCTCTCCTTTGGCAAAGTTAAGGTCCATCAGTTGCTTGGGCAGCTGCACCAATGGCAAGTGTGAGTGCTGCTGTCAGGAGGGGTCTCGAGCTGCCTCCATACATCAAATGCTTCTCCTTGTTGTCACTTCACAGGAGGGGATTCCTGAGCAGGCCCTCAGGGGCACTCACCAAAGCCTAAGCAAGATACATGGAGTCACAGAAGCAGAATTCAAATGGAAGTGGCTGGAGCTGAGCTTCCTTCTCGGACCCAGGTTAGCACAGTGCTGCCAAGTTGGCACCATGACATTGCTGTTGGGACAAAACTTACAGTCTTATGAATGTTAACTAATCTTCAGTCAAAATTTGCATCCTGGAGAGCGACAAATAGCTCCTTTTTGTCCACTTACTGTGCTTTAACAGCATTTTCATGATTATTCCTTGTAACAATCTGCTAGGAATTATGATTGTTATTGTCTTCATTTTCCTATGAAAGACTGTTGCACAGGTCACATAGTCAGCAACAAAACAAGAGTTGAAGTGTGTTCCTTTCTTTGGTGGTTGCAATTGATTGTACTGGATACTGAATCCAGGGACCTCTCACTAAGGTCCTTTAACCCCAGTCCATTTTTGAAAAAAAAAAAAAAAGTTTTTGAGATCTATGCTCAAAAAAGCCTTTGCTACACCAACTGAGCTAGATCCTGTGATCCTCTGTCTCAGCTTTCCAGAGTGCTGGGACATCATGCATGCACCACTATGCCTGGTTCAACACGTGTTAGTTAAACTCAGCTCCATAGCCTCTGATATCTGTGTGATGAGGATACTACTGCTACTGGCACATCTGCAGGTGGAGCTGAGGTGTCTTCTCTGATGTTTCTTCCTGCTTGAGTTCAGTCCCCAGAATGGCATCTTGGCTGGATAAGAGCCAAAGACTTCTGGGTGTGGGTGTTCAGGCAGTTGGCTGATGTCCAGTCCCCACGGTTTGTGAGTATTATGTGCATGTCAGCTCCATTTGAACCCCTCTTCCTTCCACCCCTCATCTGTGAAATGACATTGGAGACATCATCTCCATCCCACATCATGTCTACAGAACTGAGTACCTAAGCCAGTGCCTGACACACAGCAAAGATGGAATAACTGACAGCTGTTGTTCTTAGTTAAGTAGAAAATGATGGGTTTTTGGAGGAAAGTTGTCCGTGATGGGCATTTCCTGCATCCTTCATCTGAACAGGACTTGCTACAATCGCCAAGCTGCTGTGAGCTCAGTTGGGGTGGCGGGCAATGCTGGTGCCCACAAGGGTCAGCAGAAGCTGATGCAATGGAGCAGTATTATGAGACAGAACCAGAAAACCAGTCTTCCCCATGACAAACCTCCAGTGTGTCAGCAGAGACACCCTTCTGCTCAGTGAAGGGACTATCCGCTGCAATACTTCTTACCAGGATGACTGTGGCCCCTTTCCCAGCACCAGCCCAGGAGCCCCAAAGCCTGTCTGCTGTGGCAAAACCTTGGCAGTGTCCACACTGCCTCACAGACCTCAAGCACATGGTGCCTCTCAAAGGGGCCTGGATAAACTCATCCAATGCTGCTGCCGACCTCCACCCCGTTTTCCTGTGGAAAATCAGCAGTCCATCTGCATATGCCCAGGCTGACCTATCATTCTCGCCTCTGCAGCAAATTGCAGCTTACAGGATGCTTTGGAAGTGTTGCCACAGGGTGAGGGAAGACTTTAACATGGCTTTTAAAATGCAACATAAGGGCCTCCTTGTTAACAGGGAACAATTTCAAGCAAGAAGCAACCTAATACAACATCTAAACTCTGCTTTTTGGGGGTTTTTTTTGGTTTGTTTGTTTGTTTTTCATTTTTTTGAGACAGGATCTCACTTTATACTTCAAGTTGGCCCTGAGCTCATTGTGTAGCCGAGGTGAACCTCAAACTCACAGCAGTCCTCCTGCCTCTGCCTCCTGAGTGCTGGAATTACAGGTATGAGCCGTGATGCCCAGTACTGTAGTATGTGGCACTGATTGCTGATAGGAGTGAGTCACCATGCCTGGCATTGTTGTATGTGGTTACTAGGAATCAAACTTGGGACTTTGCACTTGCAAGGCAGATGCTGGAACCACTGCACTAAATCCCTGGCCCTCTAACTTCTGCCTGTTTTGAAGGCATCCAAATGCCTCTGAAGGGGCCACTGCTATCCTATCAAACTAACACTGTAGCCAAGAACAGCATATCTGTTCCTTCCTCGAGCTACAAACAGTGAAGTGAGTATAGCAGGTTCTTTGGGTTGGGATTCTAAATCCAGTTACTGGGGTGAAGTGGGTAAGTATCTGCTTTATTCATCCAGAGCTCCAAGGAAGAACTTCCTTCCCCCACTACTCTGTGGGGTTTTACTCCTCTCTGCCCTGCTAGACTCATGGCATAAGGTGGGCTGCCTGGTCCTCCCTCTCCTCAATCTGGATCTGTGATATTGATCAATTTGCCAGAAGTTCTGTGTCCCAGCTCTCCCCTGGGCAACAAAGAGCAATCACGGTGAGTTTGATGGGAAGATACAATAAAAGTATGAGATTCAGCATTAATGCAGAGCACTGAGTATAGGGTTTGGGAAATAGCATCTCTCACTGAGGCAAGCTGATCATATACAGCTTTTGCGAGCAGCCATCAAATCTTCCAAACAATTATTCTTTCCCCACCACAATATCGGTAAGAGGTTCATGAATACAGAGACAACACTTGTCTGCTCTTTGGCCATCTCAACAGGATTCTCTAATCTTCATTTGTCCATTGAGATGTTTGTGGGCAGCCAGACACAACATGGTTTAAAGAGTCTGGAATACGGTAAATTTCACATTCAAAAAATGAAATTGCATTTTCTCATCAGAGACTTTACTTAAATAACTGTCTCAACAATTGCTTTATGAATGAATCTTGATGTATATGCAGGAGCCCTGTACAGCAGGCACATGGTAGGTGAGCAGATGAATCTCTCTTGTGTGGATATTCCCTTGTTGATCACATGCTACTAAGATAGTGGAGGCTTCCAAACCCCTCAACCGAGAAATGGTGGTGTTTGGCCCGATGATTTCTTGGCTGAGTGAAAAGGGGAAAGAAAAAGATTCATTTTCCTTTCCTTCTGTATGCCTCCACCTAAACAAACTGCTCTGTGTTGGAAAGTTTTAGAGTTTGGCTTTAACTCTGTAGATTCCAGAAGGAG
The DNA here is from genome assembly GCA_004026965.1 of Petromus typicus. Classification (NCBI taxonomy): domain Eukaryota; kingdom Metazoa; phylum Chordata; class Mammalia; order Rodentia; family Petromuridae; genus Petromus; species Petromus typicus. The sequence continues at coordinate 5,581 of PVIR01017700.1, read as the reverse complement.
TTGAGGGTTGGAGACGATTCACAAGGGCTTAGTCAAAGTGCAGTTATGATGTTGTTTAAGGGGTTCAGGTGTTATGCCAGCAATCCGGTGTTCATATTTGTGCTTTTCTCCTTTACAACAAACACTGCACAGAAAAAGAAGCAAAAGCATAGCACTTCCTTCCAGCCGGTTCACCTGGCTTTCTGTCCTTCCTTGTTCTTCCTAATCCACCATTTTGTTTTTCCTTCTCCCAACTGTTCCATGAGCTTTATCAAGATTTCTTCATCTTGCTTTTCAATTTTCTTCAGGCCACAGATGAATCTTTTGAAAATCCAAAGAAAGCAATGGAGTCTGTCCCTGGGAGGTGATCAAACCCACTTGAAGATGACCGACCCTTCTGTATGCTCTTTTCTTTCATCCTCTGCCATCTGGTCCACCACTCCTCATCAGGACTCTCAGTGGGCAGGAATTCGGGTGGCTGAGGAGGATGAGGCAGGCCCTGAGGACTAGCCGTATAAGGATCTTCTGAGAAAAAGAAGCCATAGGGTGTGTGTGTGTGTGTGTGTGTGTGTGTCTGTGTGTGTGTGTGTGTCTGTGTGTGTGTGTGTGTGTGTGTGTATGTGTGTGTGTGTTTGTGTGTGTGGAAGGACGGGTAATAGATGGGTGATAAATGGATGATATGTAGATGATAGATGAGAGATAGGGAATTATTAGATGTGATAGAAAAGATTTAGATATAGATGATCAAGTTGGCCTTCACTTCCACTAAATACATGTCTGCTGCTTCAACTAGCTGCAGATAGAAAATGTTAAAAAGTGGATACACTCAAGACATTTTTAGGTAAATGGGAACATCTTGAGGTCATAATTTTAAGTGAGATAAATCAGACAGACAAGTTCAAATATTAGATTATTTCTTTTGTGTGAGAAACACTGAAGTTTAGACAAGGAATAGGAAGTACGTGCTCAAAAGGGAAGGGGATCAAGGGAGGTGAGGAGGAACACTAAAAGAATTTTAAAAAGAAAGAATGGAAGGAAAAATGGAAACAAAACCTCTGTGAATGAGGAGGGGAAGTAAAGTTGAAGGAAGGGGAGAGGAATGGGAAAAAAAGGATTAAGATATTTTATGTACAGGTAGATGAATATGATCATTATGTGTGGCAAACATGTACCAATAAAATGTTTTTTGAAATAAAAAGAGAAAATATTCAAAACCCAAACTTTCAGGCCAGAAATTTAGCTTAGTGGTTCCACTGCCTGCCTAGCAAGTGCAAGGTCCTGGGTTCAATCCTTGGTAACCACATACAACAATACTCTGTGTGGTAATCCCAGCACTTGGGAGGCAGAGGCAGGAGGATTGCCATGAGTTTGGGGCTGAGTTCAGGACCAGCCTAAACTACAAAGTGAGACTCTGTCTCAAAACAACAACAAAAACTCCAAACTTTCATCTGTTCTGAACACTTACATTTTTCTTGTGATTCTTCACTAAGCAATACAGTATACTATTTATCTGCATAGTAATTACATAATACTAGGTATTATACATAGTCTAAAAGTAATTTAAAGTATTCAAAAGAAAGCATATAGTTTACATACACATACTATATCATATTATACAGGGGAGTTGAGCATGTGGAAATTTTAGTATCTGCAAAAAGTGTGGGGGAGCCTGGATACTAAAAGATGATGATGATGATGATGATGAAGATAGATAGTAGATAGATGATAGATATATAGATAGATAAATAGTTGATAGATTGGATAGATAGATGATAGATAGATAGATAAATAGATTTCAAAGAATGGCTCATGCAGCTAGGGAAGTGAGCAAATCCAGAACCTGTAGAGCAGCCGACTTACAGTGGACTTAGGTACAGTTCAAATCTGAAGACTGTCACAGACCTACCCAGGTAATGCTTGCGGGTATATGCCATCTTTGTTTCCTGTACATACATACCTACGATGAAGTTTCCCCTTTCATCTACAGGCAGTACTTTATGACTTCCTTTAGGCACAACTGAGCTGCCAGTGTCTGTCTGGCAATGGTTATGAGCATTACTGAGCAAAATAAGGGTTGCTGGAACATAAGTCCTGGGTTACCATGACAACCAATCTGATAACCAAATGGTCACTCAGTGACTAATGATTGGGCAGTTCATATGGAACAGATCTACTGGACAAAAGAGATGCTTCAGGCCCTGGCATGTGATTTCACCTCACTGCTCAGGACAGCATGCAGTTTTAAATGTATGAATTATTTCCATTTATATTTGTCAATCACTGTTGACAATAGATAACTGAATATGGAAAGTGAGACTACAGAAAGTAGAAACTACTGGACCAGTGTGTGATTGGAGTCCATAATGGTATCTTTGGCTTAGAACTGGTGACCGGGCTCAGCTGCACCAAGCTGGCTCTGTGAAGGCTACAAGGTTGTCTGCAGACAGATGGGCTCAGCTATGGACATAGCTGGGTGGATGCAGGGAGATGCCTTCCTTGGAAGTACTCACTTCTCCATTCCATGGAACACATGTATGGACCTTCACTTGGTATGTCCTGACAGGAGTGACTGCCTCCTCCGGAAAGCTGCCATTTTCTCAAGACCATGATGGCAACATCCATGTTGGTAGAACACATACATCATGCCAGGCTCAGCATCTGCCATATGGCATTCTGGATCCACTATATGGAATAGGCCCTTGTATTGATCAGAAACTAGAAAACAGGTGGATCCTGCTCTGTAGCCAAACCATTAGTCACTGTCCTGCCTCTGGGTCCTGAGACATGAGGATAGCCCTGCTTCCCAAAGATGGGGCCCTTGACCCCTCACACCAGCTGGGGTTCTCAAGGCTTGGGAACTAATAGATGACACTGTGACCAGATGGACCTGGCCACCATTATTGTTCAACCTTGGTAACAGTCTGTGCAAATATTTGAAAAAGCAAAACAGATAAGAAAATTTACAGGACTCTCTAGCCTTGTTGGCCTAACCACAGCTTTAGTCATGCCTGGAGGAAGCCACCGCTTAGGAGCATTTGCTCTCAGCAGCTCGCTTCACTCCTGGGAAAGAAGGAGAATCAGGAGGCCAGTCAAGGAAAGAGCCAGGCATCGAGGAAGCTTGCTCTGTAGTGACCAGGCTGAATCCCCTGATGGTCTGTAGCATATGTCAAGATGGCGGGCGGTAGAGCAGAGGTAAACAGTCAAGCATGGCCTGGTGTCTCTGCGTTGGCCTTCAGCATGAGTCACGCACTTCCCTCTTCCCTGTGGTCTAACCATGAGGTGCAAAGGGACCCAGCGCCAGATGCTGCTGTGCCCAGGATGTTCATGCTGCTTGGCCCTGACACAGGTCAGCCCCAGCCAGGCCTGCCCAGGTGTTGTCCAGTCCCCTGGGCCAGGCTCTTCCTTTCTGTGCTGACAAGGCACCTGCAAAGCCTTGCCTTCTTTCTTTCCTCATCCCTCATCCAGGAGTGAAGCATGACAGTACAGACTTGTCCTGACTCAGTGAGATCAGGGTACTCTACAGCAGCAAATAGTCATAAAGCTTCAGAGGACCACAACTCAAAGACCCCACACCGTCTCACACCTTCCAAGTGTCAACAGCAACAGCTTTGAGGTTCCTAGAGTAGCAGTTCTCAAAGTCTGTGTCCCAGATAAGCAGAAATGTGCAGCTAGGGCTTGCCTCAGCCCACCAAGTCAGGGTCTTGCTGGCCTCACAGGTGGTTCACTTGAGTGGAGAACCTTCCCTGGGCTCAAGTGCAAGGATTCCTGCTTCATAGCTCTGGCTCCTGGGCCTCCTCTCAGGATGGCCTTAGAAAGAGGTGCACACACGGCCAGCTCTTTCTTTTCTTTTGTCCTAAAGAGAAACAGAAACCGTTTGAGCTCCAGGTCTCCCCACAGTTGGGTCAGCTCTACTTCTCCTTACTCAGTCTGTCCTGGGAGCCCCTCACCCATGGGGAGCAGGGCTGCTCATGAGGGCCTCCCAAGAACAGGACAGCTGCAGGGGCATACAGGAGCCACAGCCCCACTTAGGTGGTTGTCACTGCTCTCCTCTCTTACTCTCTCCCTTCCTCTCCCTCTTTCCTCACTTTCCTTCTTTCTTTCCTTGCCTTCTATACTGTCTCCCTCTGCCCTTTTTCCTGTCACTTTTCCTCCTCCCCCTTCCTTCTCTTTATTTCCCCTTTCATTTCTTCTACGTTTTTCTTTTCTTTTGTCTTTCTCTCTCCCTCGATCTCTTCCTCTCTCCTTTCCTTTTTAATTTGTCTTCCATAGAGAGAAAATAAATCAGACATAAAGCTCATCCAGTTATGATGTAGTGCCAGTGCATTGCCAAGAGCACATTAGCTTGGTCATTATTTCTTGGGCTTCCACTCTGATTCTTCCTCCCAGACAAGAAATTTCCCTCAAGGTCCATGATTTTGTAGCTTTGCTTCACCATTATGTATCTATGTATTTGTAGCATTGTTGCGGTCCGTTCCTTAATCATTAATTTTTCTTAGCGTATGCTTTTTTTTAAAAATCTTTATTGGTACATTAAATATACACATCATGATTGCACTCCATAATGGGGATTTTACAGTATAAGACACAACTTAATTCTCATTTTGCCCATAGCCCTACCCACCCTACCACCCCCCCATACATAAAATTTGTTTCCTTACTTTTTTGTTACAATCTCAACATTGTCCTCTTTCACCTTATTTTACATTGAGCATTTTTTATTTCACAATATATAACATACAATTCTAGGACTCATTTACATCTTTATTTTCTCATACCAGAGAAAAGATGAGATATGTACCTAACTGTGCCCTATTTATTTCACTTATGAGGCTATCCTCAACGTATGTCCATTTAAGTAGAAATGATTCAAACTTATCATTTTTTATGGCAGAGTAGTACTCCATTCTGTAGAAGAACCACAGCTTTTTTATCCAGTCTCCAGTGGATGGACATTTGGGTTGTTTCCAAGATGTAGCAATCACAAATTGGGCTGCTAGAAACATGGGTGCACATATGTCACTGTGATATGAGTCTTTTAATTCTTTTGTGTATATACCTAGCAGGGCAATGGCCGGCTCAAATGGGAACATCACTCCTAGCTTTTTGAGGATTCTCCAAACTGATCTCCACAGGGGTTGTACGAGTCTACAGTCCCACCAACAGTGCAGAAGGGTTCCTTGTTCTCCGCAGCCTCGCCAACATTTGCTGTTGGCTGATTCTGAAATGGCAGCCATTCTATGTGGAGTGAGATGAAATCTCAATGTTGTTTTCATCTGTATCTCTCAAATGACTAATGATGTTGAGCATTTCTTCATATGCTTCTTAGCTGCTCTTACTTCTTCCTCTGAAAAGTATCTGTTCATTTCAGATGCCCACTTTTGAATTGGGTCATTAAATTTGGTGGGGCTGATTTTTTTGAGCTCTTTATATATTCTAGATAGTAGCCCTTTATCTGAGGAACAGCTGGTAAAGATTTTTTCCCACATTGTTGGTTGCCTGTTTGCACTGTTGGTGGTTTCCTTTGCTGTGCAGAAGCTTTTTAAAAGAATGAGGTCCCATTTGTTGATTTCCTCAGCCATTTCCTGTGCTATAGAAGTTTTGT